>VZRI01013420.1:178754-207551 GCA_013397515.1 Upupa epops
GTCACTCACATTTCAAGGGCATTTCCAGAGTTGCCTCTATTTCTTCCTTGGAGCAGACCTGAAAATCATCACATGTATAGATACTTGGGTTGAAAAAGACTTCTAAGTTCAATGAGTCTAACCATTAACACAACTGTACCAAGCTCACCACCAAACCATGTCCCTAAGCTCCTTATCTACAGGACTCTAAACACATCCAGGGATGTAAATTCCTGGATTCTCCTCCCTGAGCAGCCTTGTCCAAAGCCTGATGACCCTTTCAATGAAGAAGTTTTTCCAAATGTGTAACCTAAAGTTACAAACACAGGGTCTCAAATGCATTATCCATTCTTGCAGCTAAGGATTTACAGCAGCAAAATAGGTTTCAGCAAAAATTATAGCAAAAATAAATATGCTGAGATAATAATTTTTATGGAGAAACATGGAAATGCACGGTTTGCACCAGTCTGAGGTTTACTATAAGCTGACATAACTCCTGTCAAGATCAGTAAGAGTTATGGTCTGCTGGAGGAAGATCACTTTGTCTTTGCACTTCACTGACATTTTTATGCTTTGTCACAGCCTAAAAATGGAAATATTGTCAAACACTATATCAGCTCATCAGACAGCTTATTTTTCTCCCCGTGTAGTTCGTTATTAAAGTTGTTGCTAGTCACCATAATGAGAGCTGTGTCAGTCTGCTCATATTCCCAGGTTACTCACAATTTGGGAATCATAGAAACATAAAATGCATATGCCTGTCTTTTTGTAATGACATATACTTCTACTGTGCTGGTGATAAATTATGCAGTCATTTCAGCAGTATTTTTGCTGTGGTTTATATGTGTTTATAAGACTGAGACAGCAGAAGAGATCATACGAAACCTAATTCTTAGGGCACTTGTCTGCAAAAAAGAGGAGGATGGTCATAACCTTGCTTACAAGACTGGAGTACTTTGACCCTTTTCATGTCTGGCTATATGAACTTCCCAGTCATTCTAGTCTATTAAGAGAAGTCTGGGTTTAATGACAAATGAGCTAATAAATCCTTTCCTTAGGGTTTTAGTTGGCTTCTACAAGAGAGAGATCTTTAATTTAATGTCATTGCCCAGTCTTAGGTATGAGTTTACTCCCACAAATCTTTTTGTACTGTCACCTCTAGGTTGGTTATTAAATTGGATCCATCTATAAATTTATTTGGTCATAAATTATTTAGCAATCATTGAGAAAGTCCTTTCGCCCTGTATGTCATCTTCAGGTGGTTATTGGGGAGTAAAATGGGAGTGGATAATTTACTTTTCATGGTAATTTAATAAAGTTTGTAAAAACAAAACATGAAAGGAATTACTGTGTTTGATGCCTGAATTTTTCTTTTAGTATAAATGTAAAATAAAATAAGCTTTCTGGGATACACAGTGATCAATTTTATAATTGACTTAAATAATTAATCACTGAATTCCCTGAATTTGGAAATGAATATAGGCCTAAATGCCCACAAAGTATGTTTGATTACAGAAAACATTATACTTTCAATATTGCAGCCAACTAGCAGCACTGCCCTTGAGCTCTTGACTTCAGTGCAGTAAAGAGGAGTGGGATTTCTTTCCCTTGAAATCCTGCTAGCGCCATTGGACATTGAGCACAATCAAGTTCCTTAGCTGGATTCAGAAAGCCTTTGCATTGGAAGCTAAAATTTTCCAGTGTGAACAAAAGGGTACCTAAGCTGGAAGCAGCACTGGGCATTTATGTGTTCACAGCAACAGTAACACGATGCTATGATGGAGCTCACCTACTGCGCTTTAGAGCAGATGACGCACTGCAGGACCTGCTGCCAGTCCACTCCACTTTGTGGAGTGTAACCTCCTTGCCTGAGGAAGCTAACCCCTTCCAACAACCAGCTGTTCTCTAATAATAAACTTAAATCATCAGGTATAGTTATTTTTATGGATTTTGGTCACATTTTTAGTGTTGCTAGGCAGGGATGATTAATGAGATGGCATCAAGGACAGACTCAGGAACATTAAGTAACTCACTAGCAGCAAACAAGTACCACAAGCACAAAACAGATTGCTGTATATTGATTTTAAAACAGAGTACTTGAAATTATTAGAAGCTAAAAGGAAGAAACATGGTGCACTGCAGCTCAGCAATTATATGCTGCCTGAAGTAACCTCACTAACTTCTGGAACCTCTTGAATTGCAGGAGTATCAGCACATCTGTCATTATCATTCATTAATGTCTCCAAAGAAATAAGGGAACTATTTGTCATTGTGCTTCCCCCTCTTCCCCATCTTTTTATATTTTATTATTCCAGAATGCATCGCTTCTGTCTCATCGACTTCATGGTGGTAAAACTTGACCTTTTATTTAGGATTTCTGCCAGTGTTACAGACAGTTTGTACATGAAACAGTCATGGCTCAGGGTCTGCCCCTGTATCATTATGTATGGTCGCTACATTTTCATGCTGATCATAACTGCCGTGTAAATCTCTGTTTGAATACGTGTCCAAAGGGTTGCCCTGACAGTTGGCCACAGAAAAAGCTGACAAACTGAATCGGTATGATGATGCAAATAAAACTGAGGGTGCATTTGTACATTATTGCCCTTTCCTACCCCCTTGTCATCCTCCCATGCAGCTTAAAAAATGAGAGCATGTTAGTCAAAAGAAGAACGATTCAGTGATTAAATCTTCAAGCTGCTCCTAGTTCAGTTCCTAGCAGAAATTGGTTTCTGAATTTAAGGTATTTGCAAATTTTTTGGCTAAAGTGCTTGCCGTCACAAGTAGCGCCGCCTTCCAGCTGGTTGGGGAGTGACACCAGATCAAACTGCTGGATGGGGTATGCACTCACTCCCTGACCCTGCAGGAACCGGGCTGCTGAGTTATTCCCTGCTTAGTGTTAATGCTTCATAACAGCATCTGATGCCACAGCTGAATAAAATCTCAAGGCTTTGGACTGATTCTAATTTGTTTTTTTGTCAGGATTCCTATATGGGCAATACTTGAATGTGACCTTTCTTTCTGTAATGTAGCTGGCTGGTTTTGAAGTCCCATGAGGCCCATTGTAATTTTTCTTCTTGGTTAATAGAATGCCAACAAATTTCCCACTTTTCATCATGGTTCAGCTATTTTTTTTTTTAAATAGAACTGGAAAAAAACCCCAGCATATAAACCAACCTCTCTGAGTCAAGAGAGACAATGCAAATGACTGCAGCTGGAAGCTGGGGCAGGACTCAAATCTTTTTGCATTTGTGTTGTTACTAAAAACAGAACTAAAAAAAGGGAAATACCACTGGGTTCTCCAATAATATCTCTAGCCTTTGCTATGCAAGCAAGGTGTAAAATGTGTAATTAATTGGCGCATGTGCTATAGAAATTACAAGACCAGAATGATTGTTATTTGGGGATTGGGTGTCAGAATTACATGTAGACATTCACCAGAATGATGTTTGAGATGCAAAGGCTAATGCTTTAGCATTGTTCCATATCCATGTGTAGCCTGATATACAGTATTACTGCTGATTAAAGATACACAGCTGTTGGAATATAATACCGTTTTCAGTTAAAATTCTACTCAGGCTCACATTTAGACTCTATACTCGCACCTCTTTCTGTTCCAGCTTCCCAGTGAGAGGGAAAGCCTTTAGCATTGACAGAATTTTTCTGTGGAAGCCTAAATTCTCCTAAATTCCCCTTCCCTTCCTGCTCCAGATACACTAGTGATGCTCCAGTATCCATTCTGCATTGTACCAAAAGTATTCCTACAACCACTAAGGTTATACTAATGCAAACTTTCAAATATGTTATTTCAACAAAGACAGTCTTCAACAGAAGAGAAAAAAATACTATGGTTGGTATTTCTGAAACTTATTCCTGTCAGCTTCTGCTTTATTCATAAGTTACCGTAACAATTCTATGAAGCCAGAATACGTGGATAGATCATTGTGTACTTGTTGCAACAACTGAGTGGTCATTTCTTTTTTTGGGAGAGTACAATGTAGAGGTGATGCTACACAAAGGCAATTTTCGGTGTCCTTTTTCTGTTTATTTGGATATGCTCTTAAATCTTAAGATTTCATTTTTGCCAGACAGAATATTCCTGGAGGTGAAATTTGTTGGGGGATACAAAGAAATAAAAATGTGGGCTTCTATGGCATCAACCAGAAAAGGAAGATGAAAGGTTAAAGAAAGAATAAGCCCTCTGATGAGCATGACGGGAAAGCTGGTAGCAACAGAGAAGGTTGAGGTACTCAACAACATGCTGCCTCTGTGTTCACTGAAACCTTTCTTCCCGTACCTCCTGGTATAAAACACAAGATGTGGACTACAGGAGCAAAATCTTTTCCCCTGTAGGAGATGAGTTTTGTGACCACCTGAGGAACCTGAACATATCAAAGTCTTTGGGACCTGATGAGATGTTTCCCAGAGTGCAGAGAGAATTTGCTGTTGCAGTTGCCAAGCCACTGTCCTTGATAACTGAAAAGTCCTGGCAATCACATGGAAGAAGAGAAACACTGCATCCATTTTTAAAAACAGTTGAAAGGAGGACCCTGGTAACTACAGACCTGTCGGCCTCCCTTCTGTGCCTGGGAAGCTCTGCTATAGTACAGGCAGGAGGGTTGGACTAGATGTTCTGTACAAGTCCATTCCAAGCCAAAGCATTGTATGATTCTATGATAATTAAACGATATATGTATATATATTACTTAGTCTAAATTTTTTAAAGCAGTGCTGATTTCCACTTTTTTTTTTGCTGTTCCAGATCCATGACATTTGAAGACTTATGAGAAAAGGGGTTAAGCTGACCTTGTTTTAGGAGAGAATAATGTCAGTCACAAGATGAGAACAGGCTTTAAAATAGGCACAGATCCATCTTTCTTTTTTCTGATAGGGTCTCTCAGACATCATACGAATAAACACAATGAATTCCTCCTATTCTTCTTGTTAGATATGACAGTTGAGATTAAGACCTGGAGTTTATGAAAGAGAAAGCACAATTTTCTCCTGTTAGGATGTCTGTTTGGAGATGAGAGTAGATAATCTGAAGGCTGTGCTGCACAGTCAGTTAATATTTGCTGAAGCAATTTCAGTTTCATGTAGAGCTTAACCACAACTTCCATACACTCTCCTTACTAAGTCCATGACTAAGGTTCCTTACTATACTTAGTATCTTAAGTCTGTATACTGCAGTTTACTTTTCATTAGGTTAATTTTTAGCCAGGTCAGTTTTGCTCTTACGAAGAACTAAAGACGTTAGTCACAAAACAATGACAACAGACAAATTGATGACCAGCTTTCACAGACGTATCTACTCAGTCATTAATTGAAAATATTATTCCCACCCCCCTATATTTTTTCTGACAGTGTAAGACAGTTCTGACATAGTCCAAACACTGCAGTATCTTCTGCCCACTCTCTCAGACCATTCTCCTCTGTCACATTTTTATAGTTGTCATTCTCTTTTTCCTTCTTTCCCCACCTTTTTCACTTTGCTTGTCTCGTTCTTTCTTTTTACCACTGGATGCTCAGTAGATGATACGTGACAGTAGAGGGAAAATTCATCAGTAGCTCTGTGGAAGCAGGAAGCATTTCAACATGTTAGAGAGCTGGGAAAAATAGAATTAGACTTCTACAGGAGGGGAGGACAGATGTAGCAAACCTTAAGAATCCCTTTTATAACTGTAAATCCTGTTCTTAACATTACTAATCATTGGAAAGCAAGACAGCCAACACCACATGATTTTGTGGTGAGGACTAAGACTGTGGATTTACATTTTTTTACTCACTTTTCTAAATAGTAGATGTTGTGTAATAATTCAGTTTGTTTGTATGCTCTGCTGTTTTCCCCTTTCTTTATCCCAAATATGTTTTGGTCTGCTGGTTTTCAACAAATTCAACAGGAATGTGAGTGCTTCTGCTGTTCCCACAAGTTTCATGAATATATTCATCTGGATACAAGAAACACCAGAATTCAAATATTTCAAAAGCAGGTAGATGACCGCTTTTTTCTGCTGAGGATATACGTGTGTCACCATTTCCATCTTCCTTAGCTGTAGGGAATGAATATACAACTTGCTTTTTATGCTTAGTGCCTCACCATCTGGTGTGACCTGGACTGGCTGGAGAGTTGGGCAAAGAGGAACCTAACAGGCTCAAGTCCTGTACCTAGAGAGCAGCAACCCCATGGATAACAAGCAGAAGTTAGGGATAGACCTGTTGGAAGGAAGCCTTGAAGAGAGGAAAAAGACCTTGGAGTCCTGGTAGACAGTAAACTCACCATAAGCTGACTGTGTGCCCTTGTCACCTAGAAGATAGGATGTATTAACAACTGTTTGGCCAATAGATCTATAGAGGTCATCCGGCTCTACTCTGCTCTGGTGAGGCCACATCTGGAGTACTGTGTACAGTTCTGGGTTTGCAGCTCGAGACAGGGAACTACTGGAGAGAGTCCAGTGGAGTGCAACAAAGATGATTAGGGGCCTGGAGCATTGGTCTGTTCAGGAAAAATTGTGAAAGCTGTGACTCTTTAGCCTTGAGAAGACTAAGAGGAGACCTAATCCACACCTATAAGTAGTGAGAGTGGTGTCAGACTGTTTTTAGTAGTGTCCAGTGACAGGACCAGGAGCAGGTGGGTACAAGCAGGAACACAAGAACTTTAATTTAGAAATAAGGGAAAACATCTTTACAGTGTGAGTCACAAAGCCCTGGAACAGGCAGCCCAGAGAGGCTGTGCACTCTCCATCTTTGGAGATGTTCGAGACCTGCATGGATGCAGCCCTGTGCAATGTGCTCTAGGCAGTCCTGCTTGGGCAGGGGTGGCGGATTGACCAGATAATCTCTTGAGGTCCAACTTTGAAAATTGTGTGAGTCTGTGAGAGGAGAGCATTGCTTCTTCTAATTAAAGACAGGCATAAAGAGTGCTTCTGTTAATATTTCCACCCTAGTAAAGTCAGAAAAAAAGCACCAAGTTTGATAGAATGGTCCCACAGACTATAACCAGTTCCAGGATTTGGGAACTTTTCCATAACTTTTCTTGTGAGCAGGAAAGTAGGATATGCATGTGTTGTTTATATTTAGAACCACAGCTCTTACGTCTTTTCTCATGCCTTCAGGATCTAAACACCACCTGCAGGAACTGTTAGATGAAGTCCTTGGACTTTGGTATGCAAACAAACAGTTCTGCTGTTAGCATCCTTCAAACTCACATCAAACTCACATCAATCTTTTTTCTCTTTTTCTCTGAGGACTGTGTCCTCAGAGGATACTGCTGGATGTCACCATCCTGCTGCACAACCCTATGAATGCATGTCTGACAAATCTGTGCTTTATTCTGATACATCCTTTTTAATCTGTAAAATGCTCATTATACTGGCATATTTAGCCAAGAAAGTGATAGTTCTTCTTCCGCTTCTTTGAACACCACTAAAACTGCTTAATAAGAGTACTAGGTCATCCAAGCTACAAGCCTGACACTTTTTTTCAGTTGTTTCACTTTGCTGATGAGCTGCTGATTAAGTAATGTTGCACAGGTTTACAGGACTTTTTTCTATGGGGAAAGAAAAAGTAAATAGCTATCAATACCAGAAGTTTTAAATTCTTCAAAGTATAAGTTTCATCTTGAGTACAATTATCATATTGGGCAAATACAGCAAAATAAATTCACCACAGATGCTGCACATTGGCTTCAACAAATATATTTCATGATGATATTACTTAAAATAGCTTTTCAAAGCTCTTTCATCTGTAACTCTGGACAATAGAAGTCCATGGTTCCAATCAGCTTCTTTGGAGGGAATGGTAGCAAACATTGTGATTGCATCTTCTTTTTGATATATTCCTCTTTTTTCAGATTTCCACAGCTTCTAACAGTTGCTGTTTGATATGCAAACACAGGTATGAGGCAAGGGAAAACTGGCAAACGTCACTTCTGATGGCAAGCATCCTTGCCTGACATATCAGGTACTGCAGAAAAACCTGGCCAAACCCATTAATCCCACGGTCTCTTGACTGAAGAATGTCCTGAATTACTGTGCTTCCAGGTAGTGAATTCTACACCACACAATAAAAGTGCAAACCAACAACCACCACTTTGACTGTGATTAGCAGAACGTCCTCCATCTCTGTGTCATTCAGTCATCTCTTATGTTTTAACCAGACCCATTCACCTCCAAATATGCTTTGCTGTACTGAACTTTGACTCCTGCTTCCGTGTCACTTATTTTGAGCCAACTGTGATTTTTGACGCTGCTTGAACTCCTGTTGGGAGATAACTGTGTATTGTTTTCCTGATCAGGAAGATCTCTTACAGACCAGCTTATCTTACCAGAAAAAAACCTACAAAATATTCACAACAGCTTTATCTCAAGCCACAGTCAGAACTTGAGCATTAAATGCATTATGAAAAGAGATGTTTTCTCTCTTTTTTCCTGGACTATGAACGAGGACACCTAAATCCAGTGGGTGAGAGCATGGCTTCAGAGCTTCTAGCAGCTATGAGCATTTCTGAAAAGCCTCATGTACAAAGCGAAATGTATCTGTCCTCTCACAACCTGAGTGTTTTTTCTCAGCAGGCAGCATCTTGCACAGGCCTAAGGAAGAAAAGCATTTCTCTACCTCTGAGGCAGTACTTTTCTTTGACTATTTTTAGAGACATGAGGGAGGACTTTTTTCTTTACAAAATGAAGTTTAAGAATGCCTCACTGAGTTTTGACTGTTTGTTTTATTCCTTATGTCTCTTCAGTGATCATTACTCCAGGATGATTCACATGGCTTTCTAAATGCATATGTTCAGATGCCTATTGTGGAGAGCCTAGCAACTGCTTCGCACTGAAAAGCCCATGCTGGCTGAGGCACAGCTGATGCTTAACCTCTACTCCTCTCTGTCAGGAAAAAGGTCATTGCTATGAGCTCATGACTGAGCAATGTTCTGCAACGTTTTATTACCCTGCTTTTTGCCTCAGCTTTCATCTTCCCACCATCATCTTCTTTTCTAGTCAATGAAACTTATTTCTTGAACCTTGTTACCTGTTGTCCTTCAGCCAAGATTTTGCAACATTGACAGCTTTACAGCAAGGTATCATAGCCCACCCCCTGCCAAGTGCCACTCCTCCAATATATTTCACTGATATTTTGATGATTATACTGAATGAAAGACTTCAAACTTGGGATTTAAATCCCAACCTTTGCCTACAAGCCACTTCAAACAGTGACTTGCCTAGAGGGTTCAGTCATATATTTTATTGGTTGCAGTTAATTTCTTGAGTATCTTCTTAAAACAGCAGGCTAAAATAATTCCAGGTAGAATATATTTCATTTCTTAACTGCTCTGAATGGCAGACTATTCCCATAAATTTCAAAAAATTAAACATGAAAATAAAGAAGAATTTAGCTTTTTTAAAACTAGGTCTACCATCAGCACGTACCTGTCAGTCTGATCAAAAGCAAAGATAAACAGTAATGTAGAGAAAAGAGCTACTTGTCAGATTTCCAGCACAAGAAAAATCACACACTGATGAACTGCTAAAAGCTTCAAACTCTTTCCTAGAAAAAAGGACTACAAATTTCTTCCACAGGTTGTGCAGCTGAAGAATAAAAGCTGTTTAATGGACCAAATGGAAAAAGGTAGGCATGATTAAATTGATATTACTGGAAACACAGACCTCCTGTTTCACTTGATTTGTGTGGGAATTATGAGTAGTAATAAGGGCTTCAAGGAAAGCTTCACACACTGTGTGCTTAGCGGCTAAATTTGCAGTGTTAAGAATAGCAGCAGTAAGAACAATCCTACCTTGGAACAGGCTCAAATTGTGTTTGTTGCAGGTAAAGTTTGACCAGTTTACTGGTCAAAGGAGCATTCTCACTGCTTCAGCCCCCTGCAAGAATCTCCATTATATAAATAGAAGCTTTCCTTTCGAACTCTTTGCTTTTCTAGTCTGTTAGTATAAAAGTTTAGGCTCCATATCTGTAAACCCAAAGGTCAGCAGTGAGCCTGGGAGCTTTGCTTCTCTAAATCAGTCCCTGACAAGTATGAAAACTCTACACAAAAGAACTTTCACCTTTCTGAAATCACAAATGGAAAGTATTGCAGCAAAACTGTAAAACGTGAAAGATATTATCTAGGCAAGAACCAATTTCAGCATCAAACATTGTGATTTATTTGCAAACCCATGATTTCATTTATAAAAGGAGTGGGGTCTTTGCAACTTACAGTAAACACAAGAGAGTAAATATAAAATTAGACACTGGATGTCAAAAGCTGTTTATGTTTATGAAGAAATACATAACATTTTCAGGGATACCAGGAAGTATGATTCCAGTTATTTTCTGAGCAGATCACAGTGAATGACAGCAATAGAAATTTAAGCAGTCCAACCAGCAAGGACACATTAAGAACAATTTTAACCTTGTCTTCTGTTTCAAAATGGAATTACTGAAATGATTGTTTTTAATAAAAGTAGAAATCACAGACCTGCTGCTCCATGTCTTAATTACATCCTAAAAATTGGGCAGTATTTGAAGCCAAATTTGTCTTAGGAAGGTGAATCTTTGCAATTAGCCGTATGAATTTCATGGAAATAATGCAAAATCTGCTGATTTGCATATGGTAGCACATGTGATGGTTCAGCAAGAGTGTTGTCCTCACATCTCTTAGTAACTTAACTCAGTAAATCTGTATGGATTAAAATAATGAAACCTATACAAGCAAAAAATCTTGTTCTCCAAGGTGTCCTAACAATCAGGTTCCCACTGTGCCTGAATAAATTTCTACTTCTCTGCTCTCCTGTCTTCCTCTTTTTAACTTTCTATTCTTCTTTGTTTTGTTCTAGCCCTAATCACATGTTTCCACAAACTATTCTTTCTAAACGCACTGAGTGTCACAAGATTATTTGCTTTAAGGTCATGAGACTTCAAGTTCCGCTTTTTTGCTTATTTCTAATGGGCCTATTAGAATTTTCCATTCAGTTTAACTCTGCTGAGTAAAATACAAGATTCAGTGTTGGTCACACATCAAATCTAACTGAAGCTGGTGAAGAGAAATAGTATTAAAAACCAATTGCTCCAGTGGGGCAATTGAAGCCCAGTTCCTTTGACTCCTTTTTGAGTGGGTTCAGTTCTTGGACTAGGTGAGCAAGATGGAGCTAATGTTTTCAGCCTCATCTTAACCAATATGAATTGTGGAGATTAACTGTTAAGTGCTAAATTTATTTATGTGCTGAAATAAGAAAACGGGTCATTGCCACAGGAAGACTGCCAGGTTGCTTTTGATGTTTTGGGTAGTGTTTGGTAATGTCATATAGAGATGTAACCATCTTACAAGGACAGATTAGCCAAGACAATTGAAAACAGCAGAACTTTTGGCACTCTGGGTCTGTCTGTATCATACAGTGATTTCTAAAAACATTCCCAAGCCTCCTGTGCCTCAGCTGACTCTGGAGCTAAACATCATCCTTATCAGGCTGCTGCAAGCCTGAACTGAACAGCCCCAGTGCAGCTATTCCTTCATAGAACTGTACTGCTATTGTGGGCTCTGAAGCCCTGTGCTGTTCATCCCCCAGCCTGCTGAGGCTGTCCCAGGCTTCCTAAGCAGTTCAAATATGCCCTTATTTAAAACTCTGTTGGAATTCAAAAGCCTGATTTGGTGGTTTTAGTCAGGATTCATTCTAATTAGTAAAAGAACAATTGCTATTATTTCTTCTCTAAAGCCATCTGTTTCTGTTAGTGAGGCAAACTTGCTCCATGCCACCCCTGGGCAATGTCTGCAAAAGGGCCTGAGATGTGGTGTGATGTTTGCAAGACAGTGCCTCCACCTACATTAGAAATTACTTACCTTTCCAATTCTCTTTACAAATCTGCTGTTTCTGCTGTTGACTGTGAGCATTAATAAAGATGATGTGTGTATGAATAAGCAGGATACAGTAAGTTTAATGACTGAAATACTGTTGCACATTCTACAATACTAAAAAGATGGTTCAAGATTTCCACTGGCAAATCTCGTTATGTGTAATTTGTCAGTGTAAATCATGACACATCTTTTGATGGAGTAGAGTAGATAATTGCATTCATAATATATGTTAGAGTTGCCATTAAAAAAAAGCAAGGAACAGAACAACAGCCCTTGTCAACCCATATAATGCTATGTGCATGGCTGATGGAGCAGTTCATCGATGTGCATCACTCAGAAGGCAGTTACAGATTACATTTTGCTGATGACTGTTACTGAATTGCTCTGACGTAAACTCAAGATTCCTCTCATAGACTTCGATAAGTGTCTCTGTTTACAGTTCAGGACCACACAGAGTTTGGTTGTGTTTGTTGTAAATTGAAATCATTGTTAATGCAACCCAGCATTTTGTCCTTGCTATAATTAATTACCTTGTATTTCCTTCACTTTGTTCTCTTGTACATTTGAGCTCCACACTTGTAATAGTTAAAAGAATGGCCTGCAGTCTGAACAGTTCTGTTTATCTTCGTAACAGCATTAGCAACCAGATATGTTGGCTAGATAAACTCATCTAGCAGAAAAAAGCCCTCCCACTTCCTTAACCATCCAGGGAAGCAGTTGCTGGATCCTGCATGGGTCGTGGATGAGATCTTATCCTGAAATGTTTGCGTACTACCCTGCCACTTCAAGAGCTCATTCTGAGCAAACATGCCATCCGGGAAGCAAAGGGAGAGCAGCATATTCTTGCCAAGCCTCAAATATTTGCTCTGAGACAGCCCTCATCAGCTGCTAGTGCAGTCAACGCAGGGGCCAGGCACAGAAAAGCTGCCATTCAGGGTTGGCAACCAGATTATGAGACTGTCATATGTTTTTCAGACTGGCCACAAATATTTATTTTCTTGCTAAGGCAGTGGCTTGAGCGTAAATTTACTGAATACTTCTTGAAAACCTCTTTTCTTAACTTTTGCAGTAAGATGATTTTCAAGGAACTTTAAAAGAAAGGTAACTAGAAGTGTCCCACAGCCAAGCAAGCACAATACATCTAATGGAGTAAAGATCACCAGCCTGAGACAGCAATTCCCTGCTTTGGAAAGGGGCTGCTGAGCAGACAGCTCTCTGGACTGGAGGCAGAAAACTCACTTCTGTCAGATTATCCCTCCTCTATGACACCTCAGAAAAATCTACGAATGACCTCTTCATACGTGGCACATCTAGTAAATATTGAGACCAGCTCTGGGTAAGAGCATCACTGCTCTCAGCCAAACAATTTCTGCATGCAGGTCAGAAAACTCTTCTCTGTACGCACACATCCATTTGTGGGTGGTGGTTTTTGTTACAACAGCACAGCAAGCATAAACATGGTTTTCAACGGAAATTTGATGATCCTGATAAAATTATTCACCACAGAAGATAAGCAGTAGGACGCTTGTGTTAGTTCTATCTACCATTTCCTTTTCTTTTGACTGCAAAAACTGTGATTAGAAATGAAAGAATACTTCGCAGAACACTAACAGAATACTGACCTCGCAGCCATGACAACAATACATTTTGATCAAAATATGGAAAATGTTGACTGGAAAATCTAATGCGTTATTCAGAGTTAGAGGCAGTCCATGATCATGCTTTGTATAAAGGACGAAACCCTCCCTGCCATGCTTCCAGCTCGTGGCATCCCAATCTCCCAATCTTCTGTGCCCAGGTGAGGTCTGACCCTGCTACCAGAACCGCAAGTGGTGCAAACTGCCACTCCTGCAAAGCACCACAGCAGCTTTTCTGAATTTTAAGATTACAGCTGATTACTTGATAGTAAGTTTCATGGAAATCAGTCACTTTTTAAATAGAAAGAACATGGTTTATTTAAAGACCATGTTTTATATTGATTTTGATAGATTTTTGATGGGTGACAGTCTTCGTTACCCATAGATACTGAACAACCAGTGAGGTTTCAGAGCAGTGCAGATGGTGATGCTGTAATTTGGATCATATTCCAATGAGGGAAATTACAAAGTGCATACATCTCACACTCCTCCGCTAACTTATCTTTGAGGATTTCTTTGCAGATGTTTTAATGGGCGTGTGCTGGCAAACAGCACAGTACTGTCTCTTAGCAAAAGGAGTTTGTTTTATGGCAGAGGAATTATTCAGTAAAGCAAGTTTTGAATATGAAACTATAATAACAATCAGATTTCACTACATTAGTGAGGAATATTAGATTTTTTGAAAAATCAGAATAAAGTTAACAACCTAAAAATATAGATATCATTTAAAGCGGCTGCTAAATGTAGAGAAAATATCAGGTACCAAATCCTGTTTGGACCTTCAAAGTACACTGGCTGAAACATGGTGTGGGGGGACTGGTGAGAAAAGAGAGGTTTCTGGTTATTTTTTCTGTGAAAAGATTCTCAAGATGGGATTCTACAGTGAAAAGCAATTTAATCAAGTCAAAGGATATTCTTCACCTGTGCCTGAAAGGATTTACAGACTGACTCAGTTCTCCTCTTACTCCCCATAATGTCTGAAGGAAAGTGGAGGTTGCAATAATCCTATAACAAATAAAAGATATAGGGGATGGTCCCTTTAAGAAAAGGATGGTTTAGTACCTTAGGAAGAGCCATGGTGTGATCCTTCTGCCCTTGAAGTCTCATTTCCTTCTTTGATGTCTCCTGTCTATTTATAAAGTCCTCTGAGTTTGCAAGGATGAAGCACCCTACATAAAGTACAAGGTCTTTGTCTGTATTCAAATATACTAAGACAATTTATATTTTAGAAAGAGAAGGAAACAATTTAGCAAAGAAATCAGTTTGCCTTGTTTTAAGATCTGAAAAAAATTCTGATAAAGCTGACACAAGTTTTTTCACATGGCTTCAGAAAGCTTCATCTGGTTTTTTACTCAGAGTAAATGAATCTGAAAAAATAGAAACTAAAACTTAACAATAAAAAATCCCAGAAAGTTGAAATGGATGCAGAGTTTTGGTTTCTAGGCTGTAATTACAGTATAATTCAGGCAAACTGCAATTACGCACAAATAACAAGTTGAAGTACCACTACCCTGTGGAGATGAAGTACTGAAACTAATCTCTATCTTAAGGAAAATGCACTATGCCAAGGTGGAATAGAATATGCTGAAACAACTGTAAAAAATGTTTGATCTGCAGAGTGGGTTTTATTTTATTAAGCATGTTGAAAATGATCCACCTACAAACATCTACAGCAAATGTGTAAAGTAACCGTTCTTCTAGTTGGTGTGATGAATTTTTAACTTCAAAGAGCAAATCAACAGCACACAAGGTACTTCCAGAATTGGTCCTATACCGCATGACTTTCCACAGCCAGTTTTGAGGCTTTTGCTAGGCCTACTAAACTCACAGTGTGCAGAACCTCTTTGTCTGAGGAAAGTTACAGTTAATGAATACTACAAGAGCTGTAAGGAGTTTGAATTGGCTGAGATTGTAATCCGATTCGTAACCCACTCTATGTGCCATGGGGTTTGGGATGCCAGATGCTCTCCACTGGGGCAGCAAGTCCTCAGGTGGGGTCCCATGCTGAAGACCATCTCATGATGGACTGGGCAACATGTGGTATCTGCCTGCCCAAGCATGCAAAGCACCTCACTGTTACCAGTTCATTGTATTCACTAACACCAAGCAGGACAATGTGGGCAGTCCAGCTGCAAAGGACTTCACATAACTGTCCCAATTCACCAAAGCTTCCAAGTGCATCCTTAATCGCCATGCTGAACTTCAGGAGAATTTCCCAGTCATGTTCATGTGTACACCTGGGTCAACGAGACTCTCACACTGTGATGCTGGGTTAGAAAGAAAAGATTAAAAGTGAGAACCTTTCTAGTCTTATGTAGAATCACAGAACGGTCCAGGTTGGAAGGAAACTTAGAGATCATTTACTCTAACCACCCTGCTTTGGACAGGGACACCTCTCAACTCAACTTGGTTGTTCAAGGCCTCATCCAACCTGGCTTTGAACATCACCAGGGAGTGGGCATCTGCAACCTCTCTGGGCAATCTCTTCTAGAGACTCACACTTGTACTGAAGAACTTCTTCTGAAGTGGACTGCAGGATCATCCAGTTCCAACCCCCTTGCTATGGGCAGGGACACCCCACTCTAGATCAGGTTGGCCAGAGCCTCATCCAACCTGGCCTTAAACACCTCCAGGGATGGGGTCCCAACCACCTTCCTGGGCAACCCATTCCAGGCTCTCATCACTCTCATGGTGAACAACTCCCTCCTCACATCACGTCTAAATCTTCCCATCTCCAGCTTTGCTCCATTCCCCCTAGTCCTGTCGCTACCTGATCATCAAGACCAACCATTAGCCCAAAACTACCAGGTTACCACTAAACCACACCTATATGTCTTGGAAAAATCTTCAGGAATGGGGACTCCAGCACTTCCCTGGGCAGCCTCTTCCAGTGAGAACCCTTTAGTAGAATCATAGAATCATAGAACCACTAGAGATCAGAAGGAACCTCAAAAGATCATCCAGTTCAATCCCCCTGCCACAGCAGGATCCCCTAGAGCAGCATCTTTCTGCTAATCGCTGAGGATTAACAAAGAAATGTTATAGAACTGTGTGGTTTGAAATGCCAAACACAAAACGGGAGGAAAAGGTAAAATGCAATAAAAATGAACGCATTTACATAAATCTCTTAGAGAATCAGATAATACAGGTTCAACTTCTGATTTGATCTTTTTTAGGTGATCTTGCACAAACCATTTAAAACTTTCTCTTCATTTTCTCCTCTGTAAAACTGTGTTCTGCTGAATGGGAGGAGAAAGGGATCTCCTTTTGGCACAGAAAGCATCCTAAGTTGACAATGGAAATATGAATGAATTTCTCTTAAAAAACACTATATCTGCTCCTCCCAAACTAGTAATAAAATACACAGTGCTTAGATTTCACCTCTTTTTGTCAAGATAGCTTATATCTGAATAAAATAGAGTGTGCTGAAAACTGCAGCACCCTCCACCCACCCCCAATCCAAATGACAGCAGATGTCGGACATCTTGAAGCATAAAAAAAAAAAAAAGCATTCTACTAATTATTTTTCCGCATTAGACAGAGTTTTGTCTTAGAATAATAGCTTCTGTCAAAAGATTAACTTGTTGTAGATCTTCAGAAACTATGGCAAAAGCCCACAGCACAGCTTTCTATTTATTAATTCTGAACAAAGTCTTCCATGTTTCAACAGCAGCTATAAAACCAATTGAAAAGATTAAAGTATCCCTCTTGTCACCAAACAGACTTCGTCTAGCCCTCCCTCCCTTGGGCCAACAGCACTTTTAAACATTTATATGGCCTAGGATTTACATCTTAACTGGGTGCAAGTAAAAAAATTACCCTAGTTGGAATCAGATGGCCTTTGTAGATGTTTTATTTTGGAAATCAGTTATTTAGTTCCATGCTAAACTGAAATCACATGTTCTGTCCTGAAGAACTGCTTCTGTTCCACTGTTTACATACCGTGAATAAATGTTTAAAGGACTCCTTCCTGTGAGCAAAGCTCAAATAGAAAAGCTTGGCCACTCTTTATAGAGAGCAGGCAAGACTTGGTCCTGTGTGCTGGCTCCTGAGTGTTCTTAAAGAGCTGAGCTCTGGCCTGGCCCCTGGCCTGCTGTGCTCAGGGATAAGGTTTTGTACCTTCACTTTTGAATGCTGTGCAAGCATCTTCCTCTACAAACCCACAGGATACAAGGTTAGCTGGGGGACTGTCATGACAAATGGGCATTTCAGCTTATAAAATAAGGATACGAGTTCTTCAGCAGATTATTCTGCATTGCTCCATATGGTGAGAGCTGTAATCTCCTTTCTGAGAATGTATTTAGTAATAACAAGACTATGGCCTGTAAAAAAGAAAGTTGCCTCTAAGCAGAAATGAATTTATGATAAAAAAAAATCAAGGGCATTTTTGAATTCTTGTAACATCTGTGGAAAAAAAATAGCATGGAATCATATCATTGTCTAGTATTGCATAGTCATAAAGAAGTTGAATTAAGGTTCCTTAGGTCTCTACTTTGTTTCTATTGCCTCCTAACTTTACTGATTTTAACTTTTCATCTTCATTTGTGTCCTTACTACTCTTCATGAGTCATAGGTAAAGTATCTGGACAGCATATGCTCACTGAATGAACAGATTTTTAAACATGATTATTCATAATTGTGTGAGCAAAACCCTCTTCTCAAACATCAGTATGTACCAAAGCCATCTGAGTCCTCACAGGAAAGCAATGGCAGTAGTATGAAATGGAGAAATTGCACTTTACCTCACCTTTTACCTCATCTTGTAAAAAAGATCATTCATTCGATCTGCAAATTCTTACCAGTGAACCTCAAGCCTGCCTAAATACCCACTAAGTCAGAGAAAGTGTGGTCCTCCTGTTGTCACAACACTGATAAAAGACAAACATATATATTCTCATTGCAGCAAGAATTGACTTGATTTTTCTTTTAAATAATTACTTCTTAATAACCTTTGATAATCATTTTCCTTCCATAAGTTCTTGTCTTTCAATGTATCCCTGTTTTTTTTAGCATTATGTACTGATGTGACATGAGGATAAAGCTGAATTGAAGACCTTTATCCTAGAAAAACGTAGCCATTACATACATCTTCCCTGATATAGTTTTTTCTTCCTTTCACATTGAAGAGTCAAGTCCCAAGGACTACTTAAGGTAGTATGTATTATGTATTGCACCACGGCTTGCTAGCCTATTTTTAAACACACTCTATTTATTTTTTTAAACACACTCTATTTATTTTTTAGTAATTTTTTTTTTATTGTCAGCCTTGCCTCCACGCCAAGGATATAGCAGCATTCAGTGACTCAGTCTTATGAGCTATTCTGCCAGGTTCTGCCTTGTTAAGTTCACATACACCACATCATCTGGTTGACCTTGACCTCATTTACCTCTCAAGAAGTCACTGCCTAAAGCAAAGAAGGTTGAGTTTTAAAAGCAATTGTTTTCTTTTCCTTTTAACGTTTAAAGCTATTGAATACATCAGTCCCTCTGAAAAAGGGCTTGTGTCCCTGCAGCTATTGTTTGGTACATAGACAGTACCAGAAAGCATTTCACTTTTGCCCTGGAAAAGCAAGCAGGCAGCCTTGACAAAAGCATGAAAAGAAAATAGGTATGTTAGCTACAAACATTTCTGTTCTTAACCTTTGCTTTCATTTCCATAAAGAAAGAAAATGCAAAAAGAGCTTTTAAAGCAACAAATATGCAGGAATGGCATAGACATTCAGGTTTCCTGAAGTCTGTGAGTCTAAATATAGACATGGACTGTGGCAGAGCAATGTTACCTCCTGAAGTAGAAGGTCCAGTATAGAATTTGCAGATTCTGAGAAGAAATGCATTGAACTCATTTGGTCAGAAAATGTTTGGTTACAGTGGTGTCCTGGGTTACAACAATGAGAAAGGCAGCTTGGGCTAGAAGGGTCTCAGATAGAATTTATCAGCAATGAAGCAACTTGGGGGAACAAAAGGGTTTATTAAATCTGTAAGAACGGAAAGAATAAAACCCCAAATAGACGACATAAAAAAACCAGAAACTCCATCACAATGTCGTTCCACATATTCTGAGAAAAAATGGGCAAAGAATTCTGTAGCAGTGTTTGCCTTCAGACAGAATCCCCTGGGGGAAGGGACACACACACTGCAGCAACAGGAGGCACCAACCCTAGGACACTTCAAACCCTAATTTCCCTATATTCTGCCAAAGGTTTAAGAGTCACAAATCTGGATAGGCATGTGGGAAGTACTCAGATGTATATCCCTTCCCTTGCCTTGCCTTGCCTTGCCTTCCCTTCTCGAGTGGCTCTCTTCAGTGCATCCAATTAATACATGTGGTTGTCATTAGTTGTACAATCACAAATAAATTGTGTGACCTTATGGGCAAGGTCCTTGAGAGCATGAAGCCCTCATGAAGCTGCTCATAAAAATCACACCCTGCAAAACAACTCTCTTCTGGTGAACACGTAGAGCCATTTACTCTCAAATATTATTTTAATTGCTTTTTTTACTTGTCTGAGGTATTATGCGAATTATCACTCCATGTTCATGAATTCAGGTTATTACTGTTGCTGTTTCTGGTGCATAGTGTCTAATGCTTAGACTGATTTTTGTGGTTTAAATCTTATGGGTATTCAGTGCCTGCCTGTAACCAATAATTGTCATAAACACTGGCTTCAGGCTTTTCTATTCCTACTCATCCTATGCATCATTTGATTTTTAGCTTGATGGAGTTTAACCTAATAGTACGAGCCAGTGACACATTCCCATAACAGAAAGCTTCTTGGCCACCTCCATATCCATCAGATGTGTACGGGAACAACCTGAAAGCAGAGTTTCTGTGACTAAGCAGAAACGACAAGAAACAGCCAGCGCTGTCACTGAGGGATGAGTCTGTAGGCTCAGTGTCCTGGCAAAAACTCAGGATGTAGTTTGCCAAGGGGCATATAATCAGAATTTTAGGATATATAATAATAACTTTATATATAGTATAACATAATATTAAAAAATGGGAAATATAATCATCATATAATCAATCTATAAATTAATGACTTGGATGAGGGATTAGGGGGCACTGTCAGCAAGTTTGCTGATGACACAAAACTGGGTGGTGTCGCTGACACTNGTGAGACTGCATCTAGAGTATTGTGTCCAGTTGTGAGCCCCTCAGTTCAAGAAGGACACAGAGCTGCTGGAGGATGTCCAGTGTAGAGCAACAATGATGATGAAGGAAGTAGAACAGCTCTCTTCTGAGGAAAGGCTGAGGGAGCTGGGTCTCTTTAGCTTGGAGGAGGCTGAGGGGTGACCTCATTAATGTCTATAAATATGTGAGGGGTGGGTGTCAGGAGGATGGAGCCAGGCTCTTCTCAAGGTCATCTGGTGATAGGACAAGGGGCAATGGGTGCAAGCTGGAACAGATGATGTTCCATATGAATATCAGAAGGAACTTCTTCCCAGTCAGGGTACTGAAGCATTGGAACAGGTTGCCCAGGGGCATTGTGGAGTCTCCTTCTCTGAAGATGTTCAAGATCCACCTGGATCTGTTCCTGTGCATCTTGATCTGGGTGATCCTGCTGTGGCAGGGGGATCAGACTGGATGATCTTTCAAGCTCCTTTCCGATCCCTAATGATTCCAAGATTACATATGTGCCACCTGTTAAAGCAGCCCTGCTTTAGGTACAGAGGGGAGAATTGAGTGGCTTTGGGCAAAATGAGCATTCATAAAGTGTTTGCCATCATGAACTCCCAGGCCTTCACATTTTCACGGTCACAGCTGTGCCTCTTTTTCAGTGTTTGTATTCCAGACACACAAACACACTTTGCCAAGTCCTAGCAGCACCTGCCTTGCTGACTACCATCACAGAGGCAGCCTCCTCTCTTAGCATCTTTAGGTGCTAAGTCTGCCCCAAATCATCCAAACTGCTGTGAACTAAGGCTAGAGCTTGCCTTTTGTGGCTGTGGTTGAACAAGAAACTCTTCTCAGAAATATGATGGCAGAAGTCATTGTAGTCCTTCTGGTGGAGGCAGATGCGTGTACACACTTTTGCCTCAGGAGGGCAGAACAACCCCCAGAAGTCTACAGGCTTGGAGAAGAGTGGCTCTAGAGCTGCCTGGCAGAAAAAGACCTGGGGATGTTGGCTGACAGCAGGCTGAACATGAGTTAGCAGTGGGACCAGATGGCCCAGAAGTCCAACAGCATCCTGGTCTGTATCAGGAATAGTATAACCAGCAGGAGGAAGGAGGTGATTCGCACCCCTGTACTCTGCACTTGTGAGACCGTGTCTTGAGTACTTGCTCCAGTTTTGGGCATCACAGTATCAGAAGAACATTGAGGTGCTGGAGTGGGGCCAGAGAAGGGCAGTGAGGCTGGTGAGAGGTCTGGAAAACAGGTCCTATGAGGACTGGCTGAGGGAACTGGGGTTATTTAGTCTAGAGAAGAGGAGGCTGAGAGGGGACCTTATAGCTCTCTACAACTACCTCTCTTCTTCCATGTTACTAATGATAGAATGAGGGGAAATGGCCTCAAGCTGCATCAGGGGAGGTTTAGATTAGACAGTAGGAAGAAGTTCTTTACTGAAGAGTGGTTAGGCACTGGAATGCAATTCCCAGGGAGCTGGTGGAGTTGCCATCCCTGGAGGTGTTTAAAAGGTGATTAGATAGAGCACATGAGGCTTGGGGAGATGTTGGGATGAGGGTTGGACTTGGTGATCCTGGAGATCCTTTCCAGCCATGATGATTCTATGATTCTATGTAAGCAACATTCATCCCAAGCAGTCTCTGGCAGGTCCATCCTCACTGAGTGGCCTTTCTTTGCTCCCTAGGTCTCCTCATGACAGGAGATTCTTCTTTTAGAGATCACTGGGGTCAAGCAAAGTGAAAGTTAGGCTTTATAAGACATCCCACCAGTTAACTCTGGCTTTCTGTAGTTGTGTTTTATTCTTAAATCCCACAAACGTTCTAGCATATGTGCTAGCAAATGTGCTGGCTAGGCACTCCAGCATTTCTCAGCTGGACTGAGACAACCCCTCAGATCAATTTAGTGCAGACTAGTTGATAGATCTGGGGAGAAGCATGAACTGCATGCCCTCAAATAGAAAATCTTTCCATGCACTGTTTTCATAAAAAGACTCTGTGATTCACAGAATTTGCCTGCATACTTTCTGTTGCAGAGACTCATTCTGCACACAGTTACTGAAGTCTAAGACTTGCTTCCCTGGCAGTGGATTAGACTCACAGACACACAGACTCATAGAATAGTTTGGTTGGAAAGAATCTTAAAGATCATATAGTTTCTCTACCATGGGCAGTGACACCTCCCACTAGAGCAGGTTGCTCAAAGCCCCTCCCAAACTGGCCTTGAACACTTCCAGGGAGGGGGCATCCATAACCTCTCTGGGCAACCTGTCCCAGTGGCTCAGGACTCTCACAGTGAAGAATATCTTCCTTACATCTAATTTAAAACTACTGTCTTTCAATTTAAAACCATTGTCCCTTGTTCTATCACTATATGCCCTTGTAAAAACTCTCTTATCTTTCATGTAGGCCCTCTTTAGGTACTGGAATACTGCAAAAAGCAGTTTCCTAATGCCCATCTGTTAAGTAACACAGTTTTCCAAGATACAGCAGAAGCTCTCCACAGGCCACTATCCACTTTGTACAATGGAACAATCAAGAAATGGATGTATCTTCATTACTGTGTTGATGATTCCACATTAAGCTCAGTACACTATAAGGTCTTTTACTGAACCTCAGCTTTATAGCATTTTGCATTTCTTCTAACCATTATTTCAGTTACAGAAAAGAAGACAATTTAGGAAAATGTCTCTGGGGATGTCATTATTGCTTTGAGATGAAAAAGTAACAGGAAGGGGAACTAGAATTATTCCTATTTGTACAGATATTTCATCACAGTTTCTTTCATTGGGTCTTATGGTGGCCAAAATCTCCACTTTCAGGGACCACCACTTGTGAACTTGTTAGCGATAGGATGAATTTGTTGCACTCCAAGCACATTTCCAGAAGCTGAAAAGTTTCTTAACCTTTATATTATTTTACTTGTACTAGATTAGCTCTTTCAGTTTTTTTTTTTCATATTTTTGACCAAAGATGATTATTTTAATAGATTAGTACTTTTAAGGAAAGACGACATTGTTAATTATGTCATAAATAACATTAAGAGACAAGATTAGTAATAATAGGATAATAATAAGGTATTATTTATTCAAAAGGCACAAAATTATAAATTAAATGTTATTTAGAAGTATTAATTAATGATTCTGCCACTGTTGCTAATACTGAGGCTACAAAGAGATGGAATATTATGTCAATGCAGTGCATGAGAAGTGATTCAATTAAAAAATATAAAATAATTATGTCTTCAGGCTGTGAGCTGGAATTATAGATTAAAAGTAAACCATAAAATTTGAAGGGTAATAATTCTAACACAGATAATTATACAGAGAGAGCTTTGTTCTTTTCCTCAGCATCCATTTCCCAGCATGTTTTCAGATAATTGCTTCAAGAATGTAAACATAAATGTGAAGGTGGGCATGAGTCAGCATGAGAGTGGGCTCCTGTCTATTACAGAAAGATGCTTCCCAAACAGGCAAACATATCTGCAAGAGCTTGCACCTTTGATTTTTGTTATTTTCTTAAGTAAACGGTAGCTAGACACCAATTCAATATTGAGATGGTACAGCAGTAGCACTCCAGGAATGATGATAAAACAATGCTCATAATGGCAGATCTGTAGAATAGGTTACTACAATTACTTTGAGCCCTTCTGTACAGCACACATTGTATGAAGACAGACACAATACAGGACTCAGCTCTGTCCCCAGCACTATTCTGAACTCAGGTTACTTAGCCACTAGAATTACTAGTTCTGTTCAAAACCCTGTCAAAGTCTGTGGGAAGACTCCCTTTTCTGGGAAGTACTCCTATGGGTATTGGAATGGTCTTTGTGAATACAAAGATTAATCCAAACTTCTAGCACTTCAGGATTTCAAAGGCACCTATTGCCATTTTCAATGTAATGGACCCCAGATTTTCAAAGATTGAGGTATTCTCAATATTTTCTAGAGCACAGTTTAGTCTCATACTGATATTAATAAATTATTAATTAATTAGTTATTAATATTATTATATTAAGTCTCATACTGATTTATAAAAAAGTATGGATAACAGATACTTCATACACACACCTGGACTCTTACATAAGTCACTTTATGAGGTGTCTTGCAATATACGTGTGGTGTGTTTATACGTATAGATGTAGTACATGTGTTTGTACTGAAGTCTTGTTATGTGTTTACATGCACCAGTGAAGCGTGAAATCTTTGTGACTGACAGTCAATAGACCCTTGCAGTTTACCTGGGATTCAGAATTTCATTTACTAATGCTTGCGAGAGATGCTGAGCCTGTTGCAGTGTATCTGTATGAGTACGGATGGTTGTACACACAAAATATCTGATTCTTCACAAGCTGTTTCAGTCTTACTTGCAAATTTTATCACATGATATTGTGGCTCTGAAAGTTAGCCAAAATTCATGTGGTTTTGTTTGCCCCTTGTGGTTTTGTTACTGGGGCAACTGGAAATCATTGCAATGGAAATGTTGCTTTCAGACTTCAAGATATTGGCCATGTTACACAGACTTGATTCTGAAATAATTTTTTAAGTTAAAAATGGAATTAATGTCAATGCCTTCAGAAAGAACTGGAACAAGCTGATGTAAACAGTCTAACTATTGCAACAGATTTGCAGCAGATTCACAAACTACAGTAAAACAAACTTCTGAGTCTTTTGATATAAATAAAATTGACTGTCAGTAGGGAGAAAATCAGCTTTAGCAGTGTGCTGTACCATGACTTCAAATCCAAATTTATGTCTTGAAACTTAATGCTCCTGAAAGACAATGTGGACACTAAAAGAATCTATAGAGTGCCAGCTATATAAAGACTTGCTCCAAACTCTCATGATCATCTCTTTTTTATAATGCTTGCTTCTCTATTTTGTTTGGTCTCATACTAATTTCTACACACCATGATGGGTTAAAAACCAGATCTCAAATATCAGCTTCTCTCTAATGTGCTACATGTGTGACATAACAGGAGTAGCAGCTTCAGAGTATCTGAACAAGAGTTCTACACTGTTGATACCACAGAATTTCACACAGATCTCTTCCTGTTATTGAAGGAGTGCAATGTGCCAGCAGACAGCAGAGCCATGTGGTCTTGCCCAGTTCTTTACTCCCAAAATCTTTCCTAGGGAGCTGCCTGACTTGGGACCCCAGTGCAGTCCTCTTTTGATAGCAGCTGTTACTCCAGCTGCTACCTACAATGAATTTTCCTCCCGTTTCAGGAATCAAGTTTTCAGTATGGACAAGTGAACAGAGGTGAGGGCTTCCACTTTTTGTCCCACATTCTTTCCTAAGAATGTTCCCAAAACAAAGATGGCTTAAGCTCAAATTGTGTTCAGGTTAATTCATAGGCATTTGCTGGGAGAGAAGAAAATAATGAGTCAGTTCATCTCAACCTATTATGAAGAGAAATGTGATTAGTATCCCCTTAATTTAGTTGTCTCCAGTATGGCTACTTCTGTCAGAGACAGTCATCCTTGAAGTTCCTATTAAAACCAAAGCAGAAAACTGGTCATCTTTATGCTAAATCACCTGGACTATTTTATTTTCCTGAGTCTGCTCCAGAATTGTCTCTTTCTCTCTTCCATGAGTAAAACAGTGTAAATGACTGAGTCTATGCTGGGGATGCTTGCATTTAGTAAGATGAATATCACTGCTTCTAACATTTTTTGATATATAATGCAACAGACACCAGTACCTGTTTGTCACACTGCCATGAAGCATCATGAGGGGGCAGTGGAAGGAAGTGATGTAACTCCCAGTGTTATTTATGGCTCAAAAATGCATGTCTTACTTAGAAAATGGCAGCGGGACCTTTATCTGAGTGAGGGTGGGGAGGGAGAGGGGACAGTCAGCCAGTTACGGATAAACAAGAGATTTGCTGACATATTTCACCTTCTTCTACGTTCACCAGAAAAACACACATGCGGAGAAGTCAAAAACATAGAAAACACAAAATGCTGCATGAAAATTAAATAAATGGCTATGGGAATTTGTCAGAAATGTTGTTTCCACAGCAAAGACACCTGTTGTTATCTATTCTTATCTGTAATTGATGCTGTTCTCTGAAGTACTAAACACACTGTGTAACTTTAAACCTAAAACATTAGGTTTTCTCTTATGTTTTCTAGCTACTCATCAATAAAATCCATAGCATTAGAAGCTATGGAAAAAAGTGTTTCTTTGATTTTTTGTTCTGCAGCTCACAAGCTGGTTCTAGCTGCATGTGAATCATTACCTCCTGGCAGGGCACAACACATCCATGGCTTTTTGTGGGAGACTTTATAATTTGTTTTGGGAGCCAGATATGAGAGACCCTGCCACCTCTGTGTAGGCAGGGTTTTTCTTGAAGATAAGCAACTTTACCTAGTGTAAAATAATGCCCTCGAGACAGCAGAGTACTGCTCCATTAATTATATATTAATATTTAATAATTAATATTAAGTGGAACATTACTCATGAAAGATTAGGAAAGAATCACTCCCATCTTTCATTTACAGGGACATTCCTCTAATGCTAGAGCTCTTGCTTCCCAGACAGCTCTGACCCCAGGCTGCCACAGCCAAAGGGGATGCAGTCAGCATACTGAAATCAGTTTGATTTTCCTTGAAAACTTTTTTCCATGATTTTTCAACCAGCCCACATTCTGGTTCCACTAACAAGCACAAGTATATTTTTCATTCAGTGGAGGCATTTCTCCTGGGTTTCAAATAAGGGATAAAAAGAAAAGAAGGTAAAATAGCAGCTTGAAAAAAAGAAGACATTTTGCATTGACCTTTCTTTATAATGTCTCCAAATCCACAACCAAAACCTAACCTGACAGAGAAATACATGACCAGCTTATTGATTGATATCCTGAAGACAGCTTTTTTCCAAGTTAATTCATCTATGTATTTTCTCTAGGGAATTCTTAAACACTGTGAAAGTTCCCAGGAGGTAAATCGGATGGATGAGTCTTCAAATGTTATTCACATTAAAATTATCTAGTTTAAATTTGTCATCTGTCTTGTACTTCCTCTAATTGCCTACAGACAGTAAATTGGATGCGATATCTGTACATCACTGTGGTACATCTCTTATGCAGATAACTGCTTATAAGGAACAGACAGCATGGAAAACTGAGTATGTGGATTGCAAACCCACATGCCAAGACTAGAAGCACAGAGCTTAATTTAATACAAGTTGTGACAGTAAATTAGTGATGGCAGGATTATTGTTCCACTTCACATGTAGGAATTCCTGGACTGCTACCAAGGGAAGAATCGATATTCTGGGAGAAGAAGCTGAAAAAGGAAATGGTTGTATTTTGTTATTCTTGGTTCCCTCAAAATTTAAATGCAAAAGGAGAAAATCTTCCAGCTTCTTCATGGGGATACTGAGTTCTGCTCTGATGCTACTTCTTTCTCTGGGCTGGGGTGGTCAACTGCATCAGGCAAGAGCTTCACCAGAGGTGCGATGAGGAGGTTAAGATACTCAAACTCAAGACATGCTCAATGGTGGAGACAAACAGGATGAGCTAGTTGAGTCAAAACTTCCTCAGATGAGATGAACCAGACCAGTAAAAGTTAATTGTAACTGGAACAGTGTATACTTCTGTTCATCACAGGAAAAGCACAAACTGAAGCAAAGGCATATTTTCAAGCAATTCTGTCTGTAGACCAGCCACAGGTAGACAATCATGATAAAAAAGATGGAGTCTCTGAATCTCAGAGGTGGTCCCCATTAAAGAAGTTCTTTGGTTCTCTGGTACTTCAGCTTCTCTGATGTAGCAGAGGGGAATAAAACCTCACCACATTCATCTGAAGTCTTGTGCAATCCTTAAGGAACTGGCAAGACGAGCTTCTCCAAAACAGAAGAGCAAAGCGAGATGGTATGGGACTTGCAGGGCACTGGTGGCTGAAAACAAAGCCCCTAAAAATGCTGTTAAATGCTGTATTTGTATTAGTCTTATAATGGAAGATTGTTGCTGGCTGTGGTAAGTCTTAGGACACAGAAATGCTAATCCTAGTGCTGTATTCAGGCAAAGTGACCAATAAGGAATGAAAATATTGAATTAAAAGATTTGTAGATATTCTTTTCACAGATGCACATGTATATTTTTAAAGGATGGTGTAATTTCAGGTAAATCCCCACTGGTATTTTCCTTAAGTTTCAGTATAATCTGTGGAGGAGAAATCTTTATCACAGCATCACAATAATGATAAGGTTGGA
>VZRI01013421.1:4992-79602 GCA_013397515.1 Upupa epops
ACTCCATTTCCTCTTGTCCTGTCACTAGGAAGAGGAGGCCAACACCTGCCGCACTCTAACTTCCCTTCAGATAGTTATAGAGAGCAATTAGATCTCTCCTCAGCCTTCTCTTCTCCAGGCTGAACAGCCCCAGCTCCCCCAGCCTCTCTCTATCCGACCTGCAGGATAGCATCTGCAGGATAGCATCTGCAGAGCATTTTATTATCTATAAAAACACACAAGGGTTTATGATATTGGTGATTCCTTACATTTGTCAAAAGTTTTACAGAATTATCAAGGCTGGAAAACTTCTCTGAGCTCATCCAGCCCAGCCCATGACTTAATGTCACCACATCAGCTAGACCACGGCACTAAGTGCCATGTCCAGTCTTTTCTGAAACACCTCCAGGGATGGGGATTCCACTACTGTGCCAGACAGTCCATTCCAGTGTCTGATCACTCATTCAAATATTGAGGAAGGGCTTCCTATCATCAGACCCTAATCCTCCTCTGGCACACATTCACACTCTGCCCTCTCATCTTTTGCTAGTTGCTTTCAGCACTACTGCTGAAACAAGCCAGGATGCCACTGGCCTTTCATGCCACCTGGGCACACTGCTGGCTCTTATTCAACCAGTTGTCAAGCAGTACTGCCAGGTCTCTCTCTGCCAGGCTGCCCTCCAGCTCAGTCTCTAGTTGCATGGGGTCAAAGTGTAGGACACTGCACCTGGCCTTGTTAAATCTCATCCCCTTAATACATGACACAAATACTTTGTGTCAGGGAAGTCTCTGGTCTATTCACTAACTTAGTGAAGAACACAGAGTAGATGCCAACAGATTGCTGCTAGGCAGAATAAAACTGAACTTCCAGACTTTTCTCTTGACATTATGGCTGTTAGCAGTTGAAAGTATTTTTTTACAATTTCTTACTACTTCTGCAACAAATGCAAAAGTGAATCTCAAAGGTGACAAAAGTCAAAGGGAAAGTATTATATTGATTCAGGCTTCCAACAGGCAAATTATTTATCTCAATATGACTCTCATTCTTACTGATTCTACCTAATATCCCTCTTTTCACAAGACAGTCTGGTAAAATAACAAGAGCAACTACAGCTCCATTACAAAGCTGTGGGCCTACACCTTCATCCTCGGAATGTAACTTGGAAGTAACGGAAACCTGCTCCAAAGTTTTATTATTTGTGAGGAGATAGCAAACCACTTCTTTTTATATTTCTGGATTTCTGCAATTTGAATGACATGAAATGCTAGTACTAAACTCAGGTGTGACTGCAGTCCAGTAAGAAAAATATACATTAGTATTTCCTTTACTCTTTGAGAATTCAGGCAAATCCTCCCTGCAATGTAATTGGCTTTTCTGGACCACCACTCAAAATAAATTTAAGACTAGCTATGTAGGGATAAATAGGAATTCTGCTGTTATTATAGCAGAACACTGTCAGCCATCCATACAGCCATCTGCAAGTTTTATATGGGTAGAAGAAAATTGAGATTATTTTCATCATTCTAAGAGAGCACAAGAAGAGGTTTTATTATTTCCATACCTGTCTGGCTAGAAGCACAAGTGATTATTTCAGGAAGCTGCTGAACCGTACCACTTCATGTCTTCTGCCACTAGAATAATTTCTCTTAAGCATTAAGGTGAAGTTTCCAAAGAGAATTGCAACGACTGTGGCACAAGACATTAATAATTCTGTGAAAAATATATGTGGTGTGGGTTTAAGAGTCTTGAAATATGGCTTCAAGTTCCATTCTTATATTGTGTATCTGCTCCAGTTTTGTAGGAATGTTGGGATGTTCTCAACCCAATCCCTTTTATTCCTAGCAAACACCTTCTATTTTCATATTTGCAATATTAATCTGTTTTTTAGTGAAAGCTCTGTTGAAATCAGAGATGAAAAAGTTACAACCATTCATGAGAAAATGGAATTTTTTTTCCTCATAAATCTTAAATTATTTTCTGGATATACATTTTTTTCTTGTTTAACATTTCAAAAGTTAAGCATGTTCAAGCACAGCTGACAAAATATCTGAGGAGGTATGAATACTTGAAGCAATTTGGCAGAAGGAATGAACACCACCGTTTACCTAGAGCAAGCTAAAATACTGTGATGCTATTGGACTCCTGGAACTACTGTGTCTGATGTAAAGCAAAAAAAGCAGTTCTCCTCATTTCTCAGAGATAAAAATAAACAGATGAAATTCTACACTTCCCATATCCATCAGATTACCATGGAATCACAGAATGTCAGGGATTGGAAAAGACTTTGAAAGATCATCCAAAAAGCACCTCAGAGCCACACAGAGGAATTACTAAAACGTTGTCTTCACATATGATGGTGCCTGCTGAGCTCCATTGCTTGCGAAGGGAATTATCTTAGGCAAATTACAGCTTGTAAAGATAGGATGAGAGGTCAAGCTGGTTTCAAGCTAGAAAAGGGTAGATTTAGGTCGGACATCAGGAAGATATTCTTGAATCTGAGGATGGTGGATCTCTGGAACAGATTGGTCTAGAGAGGTAGTGGAGGCCTCATCCCTGGAGCCATTCAAGGTCAGGATGAATGGAGCTCTGAGAAATCTGTTCTAGCTGTTGTAGGAGGGTTGGAATAGATGGCCTTTGGAGGTGCCTTTCAACCCAATAAATTCTATGATTACTTTTTGCTTTTGTATATGTGGTGGTAAAGCTTTACCAAGAAATCTTAATGAATTGAAGCAAATTCTATGATGTCTACATGAAGCCATACCTATATCAAACAACATATAGCAGAGCGTTTGCATCACAGAAGCACAGAATGCTAGGGATTGGAAAGGACCTTGAAAGACCATCCAGTCCAATCCTCCTGCCACAGCAAGATCCCCTAGATCAAGTAGCACAGAAATACATCCAGGTGGGTTTTAAATATCTTCAGAGAAGGTAACTCCACAACCCCCTTGGGCAGCCCATTCCTGTGCTCTGTCACCCTCACCTTGAAGAAGGTTCTCATATTTATGGGGAACCTCCTATGTTTCAGTTTACACTCATTGCTCCTTGTCCTATCATTGGATACCACTGAGCAGAGCCTGGCCCCTTCTTCTTGACACCCACCCTTTCTATATTTATAAACATGAATGAGGTCACCTCTCAATCTCCTTTTTTCCAAGCTAAAGAGACCCAGCTCCCTCAGCCTTTCCTCATCAGGGAGATGTTCAATTCCCTTTGGTATCTTTGTGGCTCTGTGCTGGACTCTCTCAAGCTGTTCTGTATCCTTCTGGAACTGAAGAGCCTAGAACTAGGCACAATATTTCAGATGTGGTCTCACCCGGGCAGAGGAGGAGAACCCCTCTTGATCTCCTAGCTACTGCCCTTCTAAACAACCCCAGGATGCTGTTTGCCTCTGAGCCACAGGGCCCATTGCTGGCTCATGATCAATCCACAGGCATGAAAAGATGAAGGACTGCAGATAGGTTTCTGAACTATCTTGACAGCCTTCTAATGATGTTTATCCTGGACAGTGTAGAACCTCCAAGTGCAGAGAATTCACTGTGTTGTCCTTTATGATGTTAATGCTTCCCAGAATTTTCTGGCCACTCCATGTTGGTTGACTGAACTCTGTTACATCCTTTAGTCAGCATCATCTACTGAACAGGCGCCTGATAGGCAGCACCTTTCCTTGCTCCCATTATACGAAGGTGCTGTGAGTAGATACAGTGATTTTATACCCCATAAGGTTCTGAATCTGTCAGTCAATGAAAGGACATCAAAGCAGACACAGATTTTTTTTGGTCATCTTTAACATACATTTCTCCTTCCTAAAGTATTTATGTAACAACTTCAGTTCTACTCTATGAGCCTTTAAATTAAGGCTTAGCACCTTAATTATGTATAAAGGCTCAATTCATGTGCAATAGTTAAGTATTTGGTGTTAACAGAAGCTTTATGAATTCCATTAATAAATTTAGTAGTCACGTAGATTGAGAGACACCAGTAACTGATTCTATAAGTCTATGATTCTGTACCATCTAACTGCACTTAAATAGATTCTAAAGTGTGATATGAGTGCAAAGTAGCATTTCTCCACTACCGGGACCTTTTCTTTAGCACAGGAATATGTTATAAATGAATGCAACACGTGAACAGCAGTAGAAGAGCAATTCAATTTTTAAAAGAATTTTCATTAATAAAGAAAGTCTTCCTGTGTGACTGTGTCAGTGCTGTTAAAAATAATTAATTATTATTATTTTTAGCAGTAACACATTGCCTCAGGCATTGACATACACATTTGCTAATGGCTCCTTGATAAAAGTGTATGAGAAAATGTGTGATTTCCTTTAAGTCTTGTCTTACTGCTTTCCACTCAGGTACCTGACAATTGCAGCAGAAATCAAGATCTCAGAATCACAGAACACAGAATCATTGAGGCTGGAAAAAACCTCTGAGTTCATCCAGCCCAGCCTATGACCTAACATCACGACATCAGCTAGACCAGGGCACTAAAAGCCACATCCAGTCTTTTATTAGACACCTCCAGGGATGGGGACTCCACTACTGTGCTGGATAGTCCATTCCTTAAAAGCTTAAAATTTGTTCACTAGCCCATACACTTTAAGAAGTTTGTTCATGTCTCCTTCTGGCTGACTACACCTCAATAATTAAGTAATTCATGGTTCTGGGAGCTCAGTAAAAATTCCAGCAGGGTAACTGAATTACAGCTAAATATCAGGGATATTCAAAAAGATTAGTTATAGGAGATCAGTTAAAGAAAAACTACAACTGAAGGACTGGATGATAAATACAAGGGATGTTCTTACAGCATGCAACTGAATTTCTTTGTTCCACAACATTGTAGAGCCAGGCAGCACCGGCTGTAGCAACACTGCATCCACAGAACCATGAGAGTTCTGCAAATACAAGCACATCAGGCTTCCTGTTCACCAGCTACTTGCATTTGCAACATATAAAATCCATTATTGCCCTGTTTAAGCAATTTTCCTCAATCACTTTCTCATTCCACACTGCAAAAAGAGAATGGCAGCTGGACTTCCTACATGTTTTCTGGGAAGCAGATTCTATATGTAAGCCCTGATGGCAATCAAGATTTATGTGGGTTATAACTAAATTGAAGAGCAGATTCTATATGTGGGTAGATTTGTTTGTCACAGGGCAGAGAATGAGCAAGGGGAATACTTGCCAGGCTTCCCTGCCCTCCACTGATATGGGACAACCATGGGAAATCCGGACTAAATTCTGTTTCTCAGCTTTTCACAGACAGCAATAGCTGTGATTTGGATCAGGATGGAGGGAGGAAGCTCTGCGGATTACATAGGGCTGGACACCTGCAGCACTCTGAAATATGCAGGGAAGTAAAAGGAACCTGTTGTTCTAGGATAAAGTACTGAGAAAGCCCAACATCTTTCCAACATCTTTTTACTATTATCATGGTCATTTCTTCATATAAATCTCTACACACACACACAGCAATTTCAAGAAGCAGCCCTAAAGAGGAATCACTGTTTTGATTTAAATAAAGCTATCTTTAATATCTACATCATAAATCAATCAATCAATCAATCAGTACTATCTACATCATAGAAGCACAGAATCATTCAGGTTGGAAAAGACCCTTGAGATCCTCAAATCTGACCAATAACCCTACTCTGACAAGTTCACCTCTAGACGAGATCTCTCAGCATCATATCTAAATGACCTTCAAACGCATTCAGGGATGGTGACTCTGTGTCTTCCGTGGGCAGCCTGTTTTGAGGCCTGACCACTCTTTCAGTGAAAAAATATTTCCTAACCTCCAGCCTAACCCTCCCCTGGTGCAGGCCCTTCCCTGACACCCTTCACTCTGTCATATTTCTATGCTACTCTACTAACTATGAAGGGAGGGATCAGAATCAGCACCAAATACAAAAAGCCTGAGCATATAATAGCATTTTGATATAACAGCATTTCTAAATCAAACATGTTTTAAAAGGAACAAAGGAACATTTGCTAACAAGCCTACTTCTTGTCTGAATCCCTCTGTGTGTAACATGCACACACCAGACAAATATCATCTCATTGGTTTTGTTTGTCTTAGGGGTTGTTGTTTGTTTGTTTCCTATTATTCAATATGAAAGGCGAAAAAAAGAAGAGTGCAAAAAAGCCCAAGGATTCTGTCTATGTCAGAGAAAGTATTACTTGATAGAGAGCACCCTACTGATTTTTTAAGTGATTCTTTTTTATACAGTGGTTTAAAAACCAGAGCTCTGCCTTGCCTAGAATTTGGGATGCTAAAGCTTTAATGTCTGCACAAAATGGAGAATAAACTTCTAATCTAGAAACCAGAGGAGACACTTGAAACAGTTTCTGTTTATTTTTTCCAGTACTTACTTAATTTGTATTATATAATAGTCCTTGAAGCCATTTCACTAAGTTAATATCTGAATCAAAGGCATGAAGTAGCTTCCTCACTTACTTCCACCTCCATGAATCTTTGTCTGAGGAGAGGAACAGTCCCACAGAAAGGAGCACGAGACCCCATTTTGGAGGAGAAGGCAGTTCTGGGTAGGGAAATGCACTGTGCAGAAAGGCAAGAATGGAGCCATCACTTCTTTTTTTGCCATGGTTTGTCAGACAAATGGCAGGATTCCGTATTTTATGTAGGATTTACACCCACATCTGCTCATAAAATGCACTTCCAACCCAAATGCCTGGGTGAACTCGGAGGATGCAAAGATATAAGTTTTTGTCATGTCTGGACAGGTTGCTGACACTGAGCTGCTCTTCTAAATACAAATTGTGGCAGGTGTGTGCGGGAGTAACAAGCTGACATTTATGATCAGAGTATGTTTTGCTGGACTCGAGGACATGGTTGAGAAAGTAAGGGGCTCGATGTTTACACTCCTTTCATAGCTTTGAGCGTGATGTGTGTAAGTTCATTAAAGAGGTAGTGGTAGAAGTGAGTGCAGAGTCCAGATCTCATCCTTAATTAATGATCTTGTCAGTTGCCACTAGCTTTCTCGTACAGTGTTCAAACAAGCACCTGAACATTAATTATTCTGTAAAGTTTAGGGAAAAAAACTATTAAATATATGTAAAAAGGCTTGCACAAAACTCTCCAGGGATCTAGAACATATGATTAAAGTCACATTTAATTCTGAAAGACTTAATGATCTACAAATGCAATTCATCTCTACATTAGTTTTCCATTTCTTTATGTTCATAAATTTATATGCCTGAATAGAATCTCAACCTACAGCAGTGTCTCTGTACAGCCTTTTACTTCAATCAATGCATGACCAGCAGCAATGTGATGTGCAAAAATTAAACCACGTGGGGTTTGTTTGTGATGCATTCCGAAAGAATGCCTTGCGGCATCTTTTACAATCTCATAGAGAGAAGGTGTAGCAGCTAGTCGTCAGTATTTGTTAGCAGGGTGCGCTCTGCTCCCCACTCCTGCAGACTATCATGCTTAGCACACTATCCTCCAGCACTCAGTGGGTGCAAACTCACTCTAAATAAGCTGCCAAGCTTAATTGAACTACCTTGTAAAAGGCATCTTCCATACAGAAAATGCTTCCGAAAGAAAACACAGTGTCTCTATATTTTCTTCTATGATCATTGTTGAAATGGTTGAGAATGCTCACCCAACATAAGAAAGAAAGGAAAATCAAAACAGAGTTTCTTCTGATTTGAAAAGCCACAGAGGGTGGTTTACCTGCAATTGTCAACATTATTTCTTCCCACAGCATTAGAGAAGTTGAAAGGTCCCACGTTATTGATTTCTGTAACTTGTATACAGCCAGTGAAATTGTAGACAGGTCCACGTGCCTACAAAGGAGAAAATGAACACAGTTCTTCAGCTTGTTGTCATGGTGATCAATTTTTAAAATAATTAAGCTTCTACAAAATATTTGTAACATAATTTAACCCCACTTCTGAAGAATGATACTGATCTCTGGTTTTGCTCTACAAACTATCCTGGTCTTCATTTTTTAAATAAATCAGCAAAAAGTGGACTTCTCTAACTTGAATCAGGTGTTTATTTTTCACAGATGAGCACAGATCATGGGGAATGTTTAAATAAAGAAGCTTGGAAAACTTTACTTTTATGTTCACTGTTTCCCTGCTCAAAAGATATATAGTACCATCAATCAGGTTTCAACGGTGCCTAAGAACCTACTTAAAATGGGAATCACTGTAGGGGCACTGAAAAACACAGAACAATAAACTGTTGAGCATTTTTCACCACTGAAACACAAAACACTAACACAACATATTGACAGGTGCTATAATAGGTATTATAACTGCCACAGAAATTATATACTTCAATTAAGGAGGTTCAGCCATTAGGAAAAATTTCTTCCCAGAAGGAGTGGTGGGGCCTTGGAACAGGCTGCTCAGGGAGGAGATGGAGGCACTGTCCCTGGAGGGGTTCAACAAACAGGGTAGAGAGTGTTTTGGGAGATGGTTTAGTGATTCAGGGTTGTAGACAGATGGTTGGACTTGATGATCTTGAAGGTCTTTTCTAATCTTGATGAATCTATGATTCTATGAACTGAACCAGTGGGCTAGGACACATTCCTGGTCGCTCCAGATCATGTGCGCCTGTCCTTGAGGCCATTTACAAGGTAAAATTCTGTCATTCATGAAATAAATTTCAGACCAACATAGAAGACAGTACTGCTAGGACCATCCATGAGAATGGAAGTCAGTGATGCATTTGAATGACGCCTGGTGAGACTACTTGGCAAGAAAAGACAGCAATAGTAGATCTTTTAGACTTAATGGAGCATGTCCAGAGTAGGGCCACCAAAATGATCAGGGGAATGGAGCATCTATCCTATGAGAACAGGCTGAGAGAGCTGGGGCTGTTCAGTCTGGAGAAGAGAAGGCTCTGGGTGGATCTTCCAGTACCTGTGGGAGGCTACATGAAGGCAGGAAGGTCTATTCCAAAGAGTTTGTACGGACAGGACAAGGAGCAATGGGTTCAAGCTGGGAAAGGAGAGATTTAGGCTGGAGATTAGAAAAAAGTTATTCAGTGTGAGGGTGGTTGATGGCTGGAATGGGTTACCCAGGGTGGGGGGCATCCCTGGAGTCATTTAAGGTCAGGCTTGATGAGGCTTCAAGCAATCTCACCTAGGTAGAGATGTCCCTGCTTGTGAAGGGAGGTTGGACTGGAATGACCTCTGGAGGTCCTATTCTCTGGAGGGCGTATTCCATGATTCTATCTGAAGCACTTAAAAGAATGCTGGTCATAAACACATAGAAGGAGGAGAAGTAAGTCCTGATTTGGTCCTTTACATTGTGAGGGACACATTCCTAACAATGATCATGAAGTCAGGTCTAGATACCTACAGCTTTAGAAACAGAAAGTCTTTGTAGTCATTGTTTCATGCAGGAGTACTCCATAAAAATGAAGGGAAATTCAATTGAACATCGAAAAAGGTAAAGGAAATGCAGATGAATTCTTAAACCAAGCTTCACATGAAATGCAAATAAAGCTCTAGAAGACAGACTTTAGTTCCCCTCAGAAGCCGGATGCTTAAATAGCAAGGCGAAAAAGTTTGTAATAGTTAAAGAGATGTCCCTTAAAAGTTAAGGTCATGTCCAATGAAGGAAGTAAGTTTATACATGCTGGCAGTAAAAACACATTAACACAGGCCAGGTAAAGAAAAAGAAACAGATATTGAAGAACAATTTGCTAAAAGCATAACGGTGAGCATTAAATGCTTTTTTAAACCCAACAGCAGCAGTAAACCTGCCAGAAATTCTGTAGGGCAAATACTCCATCAAAGTATAAAAGCAGTGTTCAAAGAGATAAGGCTCCAGCAGGAAATGTAAATCAACTCAGCAGATCAAAATTTAATGCAGGCAAGCTCTGGGAGGCTTCCATGCCGGATCCCCTTTCTAACAAGGATATGTAAGGGATCTGTCTCAGATTGAATTACCACTGGAAAATGTTTAGAAGAAATTAATTAAATAAACAGTAGGAAGAAATAGAAAGACCAAACTGTTTGCCCAGAAGCTCTGAAGGAAATTACTGTGGTCATCACTTAAAATGGCATCTAACCCGTAGGAATGTGCATTTTTGGGGTTTTATTTATTTGTATTGGGGTTTGGTTAGGTTGGGGTGTGTGTGTGTGTGTGTGTGTGTGCTTCTTACGATTTAGAAAAGGGAAAAAAGACTAGGAGATGCAAGGGCATACTTCAAACTTTGGAGCTGTAACTCCCAGTTCAATTCCAGACATTGAAAAACAATTAGCAGATACGTAGATGAACATAACAGGTGGGGGAACAGTTGAGATGGTGTCTCGAAAAGGAAACAGTAACTCACAGGAGAAACAGGGAATATTGCTTTCCAGAAAGGTTTTAACCTTTTAACCTGTGCTAGAAAATTCTAGAAAAGTAACTTGGTCACCCTGAGAATACAAGGAATTCCTTCAACAAATAAACAGAATTCTTAAAACAGAAGCAGGAAATTTGGGAATAAATAATGAGCTGTCTCCATATGGAGAGCCCCTAGAAATTCCCTCAGCAGTCTGTATTGGGGTCTGTGCTCTTCAGCATATTCACAATGGCTCAGTGGTCCTCGTGTTCCTCAGGACAGAAAAACCCCCAAATTCTGAGAAGATTTCACAATATAAAAATAGTCCACAATATGCAAAACCAGTGAGGTGTTCAAGGATGGAGATGAATATCAGAGTTTCTGAGCAGAGGGTGACTAAATAGAATAGGACTTTTGACTAAGGAAAACCCACCATCAAGGAGAGATAGCAGAGAGCAACGTGCAAAGAGTTTTCTCAGTTATCTCAAAACAGCGACAAAAGGACATGAATTTATGTGAGTCCATGCATTAATGAAAGCAAGGTAAAGGGTGTACTCTCCATGCAAGGCAAACTTAAGCTGTGGAACTCCCACACACAATGCTGTAGATAGTGTATTTCTCAAGGAGTAAAATTCTTGTTAAATTAATGGGAAGATTTGATTATCTCTTTTCTTACCATTAAAGAGTGAAGGCTTTTATCCTGCATATTTACCTTATCCCTTACTACCCAGGATTTCTGATGTGTTAGATGAGGTTGATAGATCTCCCGCCTTCCCTCTCTGCCTGTGCAAGAAAGCAAGCCTTTTCCTTTAGTCTTTAAAAAAAGTTCAGTGTCAAAAACATGAGGTGTTGCAGGTGCATGCAGCTGCTTCTGGGGCAAAATTCTGCTATCAACGCCGCTAAATGGTTGAGAGATGCCTCCAAGCTTTGAGTAAGCATCCTGGCTCCTCTCAAGACTGCCACACAGTAAAGAAGCTGGCCTTCCAACTCACAGAAGGGCTCAAAGATGTCCCTTACCAGATCAGTGTTTAATAGGAAGGGCTTAAGGGCGGTGACGACTTTAAAACAGGTTTACTGGGCTTGTGTGACAGTGTGGGAAACTGTCTAAGGCAGCATTTAAAGTCAGCACATTCAAGTGATGCATGGGGAAGCTGTCCTTCCACGAAGAAAACTTGTTTGAGAGGTTTACCTTGAGGCTTTCTGGAGCCTAGAAAAAAACAAACCCTTCATTCAAGGACCGAATGTGAACATCGCCCTCCTCCAAGTTATCTCTGGATATCAGGAGAACAATGTCATGAGGGCTGGCACAGACTACTGATAGGACTGTGGACAACAGGAGACTGTCTCTTCTTGTTTTGCCAATCACTTTGGCACGGACATCAGTGTGATGGACTGCCAAGCGCTACACTCAGCAGCCTGCTTTGACTGTCGTTACCATGACAAATGAAGACAGGCTGAGGGAATTGGGGCTGTTCAGCCTGGAGAAGAGAAGGCTCCGGGGACTTTCTAGTAGCCTTGCAGCATCTAACAGGGCCACAGAAAAGCTGAAGAGGGACTTTCTTATGAGACACTCTAGTGACAGGACAAGGGGGATGGTTTCAAACTAAAAGAGGGGAGATTTAGATTACACCTTAGGAAGAAATTCCTTCCTGTGAGGGTGCTAAGGCACTGGAACAGGTTATTCAGGGAGGTTGCTGCTGTCCACCTCCCTGGAAGTGTTCAAAACAGGTTAGATAGGGAGCTGGGCAACATGGTCTGGTGAAAGGTGTTCTGGTCCGTGGCAGGTGTTTGAGATTGGGTGATCTCTGAGGTCCCTTCCAACCTAAGATTCTATAATTGTGTCAATCACTCCATAGATGTTTTTCAACAAAACCCCTCATTCTTGCGATTGCAAAACAAAACCAACCAAACAATAGGAAACAAAAGGAAGCAATAATGCAAAGCTCAGACACAGTAAAGCTTTAACATTTCTGCCAGCTACTGTGCCTAGTTAAGTTCACCCTAGTTAAGCTAGTATAGGATAAATTCAATACAGCAAGCTATGATCTATTAGGCACTGAACATTTATCTGCATATTCCTCAAGCACTATTAATCAGATAATAAATATTGTAACAGGATGCTTTCCTTCCCCAAAACATTATTTAGCTCCTAATCATGCTCTCACACTGGTATGTGTATGTTGTGAATGTAATGCATTCCTCTAAAGATACACACTGTGGAATCATAGCTACATCATAAACATCTTGGTCAAACTGCTACTTACCTTTGGACTGCCAAAATACCTATACAAAAACTAGCATCTCCTTAGGTATGTTTGGGAAGAAGGGTTCTTGATACAACAAGTTAGTACTTTTTATTCTGCTGATTGTGAGCATGGAATACTCTACACGGAGCACTCTATTCTATTTAGACTACTTGTGAGTATAAGAATACAGAGTTCACACATAGTCATGTTTCCTCCCATTTACAAAGACACATTAACATGCTGACAAACTGTAATACTTAAACTGCATGAAAATGCCAGGGTTGTAGCAACAGCAGAAATCCGACTGAACACAAGCTGCTATTCAGAAACTATGCAGATATGTTTGACATAGAGTAACCATGCTCTTTAAATGCCCTTTACACTTGACAAATACAAGTGCAGATACTTACCTGCTAGGAAAAGTTCACACCTATATGCCAAACCATTTATTAGCATCCTTTACTGACTAGCTCAAATTAGAACTGCTCTTAAGCAGGACTGACCTAGAATTGAGTTCCTAGTGAAATGAGCTTTCATGCTCATGTCATTTCACTACAGAGACATGAATAATATAATGAGGTTTTGGTTTATGACCTCAATGTTTATAAAAAACCCCACAAAACTCCTGCAAAAGAAAATAAAGACTGGTACCATTTTTCCATGATGATCTCCACTCAAGATTAATTTTACATTAAAAGTGTCTTTATGCTAAAAGATTCTCATTACAGATATTACAGCATGCAAGGATACACTGTTCAGGAAACTTCAATATCTTTGCAATTCCACTGAAACTTTTGATTTTTCGAATTTAGCAGAAGATCCTAAAAATTTTTAAGTAGCAATATTTTAAGTATAAAAAACATAGTCCTCATACAGAGTTTTGAACAGTCTACGAAAATTCGTATTCATACATTTACTAAAACCATGATGAACCCTTCGGAAACTAATGCATAGCTCCAAGAGAAAAATCAATCCTGAGGTAACAGTTTCATTATTCCAGTTCTAGCTCTAGCTAAGTGTGGCAGAGAGGGATCTGGGAGTACTGGTTGACAACTAGCTGAATATGAGCCAGCACTGTGCCCAGGTGGCATGAAAGGCCAATAGCATCCTGACTTGTATCAGGAAAGTGTGACCAGCAGGACTAGGGATGTAATTCTCGCCCTGTACTGAGAACTGGTGAGGCCTCCCCTCAAATACTGGGGGGCAGTTCTGGGCCCGTCACTACTAGAAAGAGACTGAGGTACTGGAAAAGCTCCAGAGGAGTGACAACACCAGGGAAGGGACTGGAGGGAAAGTCTGATGAGAAGAGGATGAGGGAGCTGGAGTTGTTCAGCCTGAAAAAGAGGAGAAGCAGGGGGGACCTTATGCCTCTACAACTACCTGAAGGGAACTTGTAGACAGGAAGGGGTCAGACTCTTCTCCCAGGTAACTAGCAAGAAGTCAGGGCCTGAAGCTACGCCAGGGGAGGGTTAGGTTGAATGTTAGGAGGCTGTTCCTTGTGGAAAAGATGATCTGACACTGGAATGGACTGCCCAGGGCAGTGGTGGAATCCCCATCCATGTAGGTGTTTAAGGACAGACCGGATGTGACGCTTAATGTCATGGTCTAGGTTGGTTGCATTGACATCAGGTCATAGGATGTACTTGATGATCTCAGAGGTGCTTTCCAGCCTCAGTAATTCTGTGATTCTGTATGAAATGGTCATAATGAACTCTGACATTAAGGAAGACCTACACTCAGCTCTGTATTTTGTTAAGATTGGCCATCTAGCCATAAAACTGACTAACATTCTCATTTCTGCTTGAAACCTACTTCAACTGAACTTCAATATCAAATCTACTGAAAGAAAAATTGATCAGAAAACAAGAGAATATTTTTTAAACAAATCTGGAATTTCAGGAGGGCCATGGGCTGTCATTTTTCCTCCTTAAAGAAGAATTTGTTCTTTGAGAAATGCCATCTTACAACCCATGTCCCTGTGTTATGTACTGAATTAAACACAGCACAACGGATAACTACACAGACTGCCAAATGAGCACCAAGGCAGACAACGTGCTTCATCCAACAGCACATTATTCTCCCTTTTAATTCCTTTTAAGGGACACTAAACAGACCCAGTTCTCCCACTCTTTGCATGTAAGAGAGATGTTCTAGTCCATTCATCAGTCCTCTATTACAGTCCTCCATTGAACCCTCTCCAGTAGTTCCCTGTCTCTCTTGAAATGGGGAAGCCAAAAAATGGGTACAGTTCTGTAGGTGGGAGCTCACCAGGGCAGAATGGAGAGGACAAGAACCTCCTTTGTCCTGCTGGACACACTTTTCTTGATGCACCCCAGGAAACTGTTGGCCTTCTTGGCCACAGGGGTACATTGCTCTCCCATGGAGAACTTATTGCCCACCAGGGCTCCAAGCTCCATGAAACCACTTCCCAACAGGATAATTCCTAATCTGAGACTGTTCCTCCCCAGCTGTATGACTTTACACTCCTTGTTGAACCTCAGGAGGTTCCCATTTGACCAACTCTCTGATCTGTCCAGATCTCACTGGATAGCAGCACAGCCTTCTGGTGTGTCAGCTATCCCTCTCTGTTTTGTATCACCAGCAAACTTGCTGAGGGGATATTTTGTCCTCATCCAAGTCGTTAATAAAGACATTAAAAAATACTGGCTACAGGCCTTCAACTGGACTCTGCTGATCACACTCCTCTGAGCACTGTCCTTGAGCCAGTTCTCAATCCACTTCACAGTCCAATCATCTTGAGTTGTTCTACAAGGATGTTACAGGAGGTAGAGTCAAAACTCTTGCTGAAGTCAAGGTATATGGACACAGAGATCTAGTAGGTCTTTTCCAACCATGTTTATTCTGTGATTCTTCTGTGATTGTGCGATTCCTTTGCCTCTCTCTTGGTTTTACGATGCACATCATAAATAAAAATCACCATGTTTCCCTTTTAATTCCAATTCTTTCTTTATATTACAACTGCTTAGTTGGCTTCTAGCTTTGGGAATGCTTGGCAAATGTGCTGTTTGACCGTGTTTCAGGCTCAGCTATTCACTGCCTGCCCAGTAACTACGGTCAGGTATTTAGTGCAGTGAAGACATTAAGCAAACAGCACTCAAGGGCTTATTTCTCAGAGATCAAGAATGGCACACGTTCAGTACAGTTTGCTGTAAAAACGTCCTCTGCCACAATGCTTGTTGTTGAGAAGAGAAATGAAACAACAGTGAAATGTCAAAGCTGCCAACACATAAAGTTCATTTATTGTTACTGAAATAATGGAAACGTTACCTTGAAGATCAATGAGAATGGAATATCTGGGTACCAAAAATGAATACAAAGACATCACTGGGTTTTAGAGGACACCACACAACGATGAGATTAAACTCATTAGAAAGCTTCTAATTTTGATAGATTCTCTATTCCTCAGCAAAAATATGTATTGTTTTTATTCGTCAAATACACAGCCCAAATAGATGATCATGTGATTACACCTTATATATATAGTTTGATATATAACAAGGACACTATAGAAAACTAGTCAAACAGATTAACACTGGAAGAAGCAAACAGGAATCACCACGATTTAAACAGAGCCTAGATAAAATAACTCTACCTCTTCAAGGTTTGCTCTTTAGGGAGGAAAAACCAAGAAAAGAGAGGAATTACAGAGCAGAAAACATCAAAAGATAGAAGGTATGAAATTTCCTTATTTAAAATGTCTGGCATTCACCATTTGCCAGTACCACAGGGTACTGGAATCACAAAGAACACACACAAACACGGACACACCATTAAAGAATGATATGAGTTGGAAGTAGAAAGCCTAAAGATGAAATTAAACTTCCATATTACATTTGCTTCTATTTTAAGTCAGTAGTTTGTTCCCTTAAGAATAACATTTATCCTTGTAAAGAGGACAATATGATTTATTTCCATAAGGAGCCACACAGTGGTTCAAAAAAAAATGCTCTGGAGAACAACCAGAGTGGAAGGCAACAGACTGAGCAGAGAAGTAGCAGCCTGCAGCTTAAGCACCTCAGAGTCAGCAGAGAAAAATAGGATCCAAAAATATGCAAACTCACAAAACTTCAGTAAACGCAGTGAGAGACGAAAAAACCCACCAGCAAGAATATGGTGACATATGGTTCTGACATCATATTAAGCAGATCTATCCAGTAAAGAGGTCTTTTTAGTAGCTGTCCTAGTTGTTCTTTATAAAGATGTTGTAAAAGAAGCACCTTTTGCCAGATGGCCATGCAGGGCTCTCACCTCTGGGCACATCTTTAAGGAAAATTTTGCTACATATAGACCCACAAACTGACAATGGTAACAGCAGTATAAGAGACACACAAAGGTCCCTCTTCGGTGACAGTGAGGTTGAGGGAGTGTGGTGGGTTGACCCCAGCTAACAGGGAAAAGCCCTCCAGTTGATCAGTCAGTACCTTCCAGCAGTACCTCTTCCAGGATAAGAGCAAAAGTGAGCAAACTGGCAGGTTGACTTTAAGACAGTTTAATAAGTGAAGAAAGGGCAGGGAACAATAGGATGAAGGGGTCATGTTTTTAAGCTAGAAAAGGATAGATTTAGGCTGGACATCAAGAAAGAGTTCTTGAATCTGAGGATGATGGATCCCTGGAATAGGCTGCCTATGAAGATGGTAGCCTGTAGCTTCCTATCCCTGGAGCCATTCAAGGTCAGGCTGAGGGGGTGTCTGAGCAATCTGTTCTAGTTAGAGATGTCCCTGCTTGTTGTAAAGGGATTGGATTAGTTGACCTTAGTAAGTTCTTTCCAACTCAATACATTCTGTGATTCTATGGCAAGAGTAGCTGGCATGAAGCTTACTGCAAGTCACTGCATGGAAAGAGAAACAACTGCCAGCAAAGATGTTAGAGAAATGCAGAGGGCTACAAACACTACCTTAGTAATCATGATGACAGAGCTAAGAAATAAACCCTCAAAAACCTCTGTCCCAGAATATTGTAAAAGCACAGAGAGCAAAAGGTTTTTCTATTACTATCAACTTTGGAGGGACTACATGGTTTTTGCAAGAACAAACAAACCTTCTTAATATACTTCCTAATCCCATGCTTACTTTCAGTAACTAAGTTTATATTTATCAGAAATAGCAACTATTTCCTCCACTTGCCATCCAAAGCACACAAATTAAATCAGTAAGTGTAATTTTCAGTGGGATTCTATGAGATTTAGCAGCAAATTGTCTTTTTTTTTCCTGGAAGGGAACTCATGGATTTGCATTTTAATAGTATGGAGGTGTACATCCCAAACTCATGTTTGTGGCATAAAACTCCTGGCTGTTAAAAAAGCTTAGAGGAGAATCACAGATAGATAAACTAGGAGCACATGAATATTGATTTTGCCTATTAAAATGCATTAAGTTTACAAAAGAAGCTTTTTCTCATACAGCTTGAGTTTTGTAGTTGGATTGCTACAGCTTATGCCTAGACACTGCTATCAAAACCAAATGGATAGATCAATAATTGATAGTTAAAGGAGACAAAAATCTTGACTGTAGCCAAGTGATGCAGGTAATGCATGAAGAAATAGAAGGTGGTATTGGTGCAGTTATCAACTGCAGAAAGAACCAGTCTGCAAGAGATGAACCTATGGTTCCTAAACACACCAAGAGTGTGGGCAACTAAACTGACGGTTGATGGGGTCATTGGGTAATTCTTGCATTAACAGTAAGACTGGTGCTTTCTGTTAAATACATTTCCTCCTTGACATATGAGCTATCAACCTGAGTCTTATGAAGCTCAGGGTTCTACCTAAAGTACATGGAAGAAACAGCTGTTGCACAGTTTCCGCATGAGGCTGTATCACCACAAGAACCACAAAGGAAGATCACAGTCCAGTAACTTAGCTGCTGGCACTCCTGGGCAACACACCCTCTTTTCTGAGGCGTAAATCCCAGCTCTTCTCTCTTCTTCATGGTTTATAGGGAGAGTGTAGTGACCAACATGCAAGACAGATGTAATTCTGCCTTGAAAAAGACTGAAAGGGAAGGTTTAAGCCAGAGTGAGTGGTCATACAAACATAGTTGTGGACTGTTAGGGGAATTTTCTGTATGAAACATTTTTTTGTGGAAAGTGTGCCCATATGTTTGCAGTCCAAATAGTCTGTCATAAAGCTTCATACAGAACACAGCTCTTTGGGCATTTAAAACACAAATCTGAGCTCAGCTGCTGCAACTATGAAATAATTAAAATAATTCTGAAAAAAACCCACTTCTATAAAGTCAAATTTCAATGGGATTTCAGTGTGACAGTGGCAATCATCATCATCATTCAGGATTAGCAGAGACTTTGCTTTTTCTCCCCACACTCCTTTAATTTCAGAGTTGGGAGCTGCAGCAGTTTGATTTCCCCATGCTTAAGCAGAGAGGTCTGGTTACTCTCATCTGCATGAAGGAGCATTTAGAGAACTTAGTTAAAGCCATGAACGTCAGGACACTCACACAGTGAAGAAACCAGAATAATCTATTTGGCTCAGCATCCCGATTCCACCCAGAATTTGGAAGTACAAACCAATTGGTTTTAATGTTCTGATTCAACATGGCTGCTTCCAGCCGAGGTCTACTGCACAGATGGCCTTGGGCTATGGATTGATCTTAAAGTTCACTGGCCTCTTTTCAGGAAGACTATATGGTAACTCGAACATCCCTGTTCTGCGGGATCTGTGGCTCTGCAATAATGAACTTGGCATTTGAACATTATCCAGTGGGGCCTAATTGCATTGTTAATCTTTGTTATAGTAATCAGTTTATACTGTGGACTGCTGACACGTGGAACACAAATGCAGATTTTTAATGTTACGCTGTTGATACTAATGAGGTTTTTGCACACTGGTGAAGTACAGTCATGTGGAAATGTATTTTATATATTTATTCATATATATATATATATATAAACTTAAGTGCCTTCTTTAATTTGATGTGGAAGATGATAATTGAGAAAAAAACCCTTTCTTTCTCACCATTTCAGACTGTTCTGCTCTGTGTACCTAACACAGTGAAGGATCCTCTCTGCTGACTGATTTGAGATGATTTTGTGATGTTTTGATGATTTTTATGGAAGATGTTAATAATAATGGTGGTTAAAGAATAAGCCCTGAGATTTTATGATGGAAGGGTAAGCATCGTGACTGGTGTAGGCTGCACTGGAAAAAAGAAAGCAATATAAAGAAATCGATCACAGAATTACTGGAAAAGACCTCTAACAAGTCCAACTGTGGTAAAGAATTAGATGAAAACACACAAAGTAGCACAAATCCTCTTGCACTGAAATTTCACGCAAAAGGAGAAATATGATATTAGAGCTGCTTCACCTAACCAAGATGATGACAGTGCGTGTTAAATACTGATGCAGGTTATAAAGGGTAGGAAAGACAGCACAGTTGTAGTAGAGTTTAATTACTCCCAAGCAGTCTGGTAAGAAATCGTGACAAGGTAAGAGCAGGGAGTACATTTTTAGATGCTGTAAATAAGGTTTTCTTGGAACAATTACAGAAATAACTAGATTTTGCATGAAGCTAGGCACAGGATCAGTTTAAAGAAATACTCATTTGCAAAATACATTCAAACCATGACTATAATGTGTTTGGTGTTCTTCTGGAAGAAAAGTGCACTTAAAAAAAACATCAACAAAATAAGTTTAATTGCATCAAGACATGGTTACTAAGGATAAAAATAAAAGGAGAAACTAACAGGTAAAATACTCACAAGTTACAGAAAAACACTTCCATACAATGCAGAGAACTCTCCACACTCCAGTCAAAAAAAGAATTAAGTAGGACTTTGGCAAAAAAAGGGGCCTTGAATGAGAAAATAGCCTAACAAAGGAGACTTTTAGCTGACATCTTTCATGTCAAAATAAGGGTGAAGAGTAGAAAGAGAGCATACCTGGGAAAATTCATTTATATAATTAATTTAGGCATTTATTTCACAGATTCATAGTAGTAATGGAATCACAGAACAACAGTACAGGTTGCAAGATCTCCCTCAAGACCACCTGGTCCAACCTTACATGGGAAAGGGAGTATAGATATTGTCTAGCACCCTACCCAACCGCCGGTTAGAAACCTCCTGTAATGAGGGGTGTATGGGGTGGGGGTTGTTCTATCAACAAATCCCTCTAAATTATGAAAAGTAAGAAGCCTGGAATTTATAGAATCATAAAATCATTAAGGTTGAAAGAGACCTCCAAGATTACAGAGTCCAGCCACACCATGGTCACTAGACCACGTTTTCTAGAGCGACATCTAAATGCTTTTTAATGCCTCCAGGGATGGTGACTCCATCCCCTCCCTCGACTGCCTGTTCCAACTCCTGACCACACTGGCAGGGAAGATAATTTTCCTGATGTCTAATCTAACCCTCCCCTAGCACAACTTGAGTCCATTTCCTCTTGTCCTATTACTAGATGACTTGGGAGAAGACACTGTCCCCACCTCTCCACCACTCCCTCAACCTCCTTTCATCAGAAACGTTGACATTTTTCATTTCAATCACATCTGGTACCATAAAGCAGGAAAGTGTCTCATACAAATTATCTCTTTCCATAGGCGATTTCCTAAAAACTGTTGTAAAGAACGAAAATAGCAAAGCCATGGAACAATGCCATAAAGAATGTGTGAAGTTTTGAAAGAGGAAGTAATAAACCCCCAATTGTTAGACTGTCTTGAACACATTAATAGTCCTACGTAAGTGAGTCATCAAAGAATTTGACATTATTCCTCAAAAGTTCTTGAAGAAAATTAGTAGTCATAGGAAACACAGGAAGGTGTTCTTTTTGGGTTAATAAACCCACGTCCTTCCTAACATCCTTCCTAACCTCAACATCCTTCCTAACCTGAAGGGCCCAGAATTGAACACAATACTCCAGGTGTGGTCTAACGGTGCTGAATACAGGGGGAGGACAACCTTCCTCTCCCTGCTGGCCACACCATTCCTGATACAGGCCAGGATGCCATTAGCCCTCTTGGCCACCTGGGCACATTGCTGACTCATGCNTTGTAGTAGACGTTTATCAGGGACACAGGATGTGAAGCGACAGGACCTCCCTTGCTCTTTATGATGCTTAGCTAAGGGGCATAGACAAAGTAGAGTGGGTATACAAGCAGACTCCACGTTGTAATAAAGTCCATGTTACTGCTCACCATACTGGTGTACACGTGTAGTGATTGGTCCTGCTTGGTAATTATGATGGGCAAATCTGGTGCCCCATGTGAGGAGGTGCTACGTAGTTTGTAGTCTGTAGTTTTGTACTTTTTGTAAGTTTCTAAGCTGGCAGAGGTATATATCTGCGGTGGGCTGCAGTTTTGGCAGTGTTTTTTTTGGTAGCAGATCTGCGGTGGACTACGGTTTTGGTAGTGTCTTTTTTTCTTGTGGGACTACAGGACCTGTGAAGCAGCGGTGGGTTACCCACGGAAGGGCAAAGTTACCGTGGATTTAATTATTAAGATAGTTTCAATTTTGTAAAGAACACTGCGGGAAAAATACTTCTAAGAAGTATATTGTCGCTGCGTTTTCTCGGCTCAAGAAGGAGGGGGACTTTCATCTCCTAGAGATCTTTTTAACCATCATAGATGGGCCTCTATTACTTCAGTCTCATTTTCTATGTCACAACAGAACCACAAATTCAAAAGCACAATTAATACAAGCTAAGCACTTATATTCCACTCTACCCTGAGTGAAGGCTAATGTCAGAAAACTAGCCCCTTCTCACTCTGTTCTGAACAACAGGCGGAGCTTATACCAATATGAAATACCCTTTGGACAACTGCTGAGCACATTTATGATCTCAGGAAAAAGCCACACCACTCTGTAGGTCTTATTGTATAGATTCAAAAACACATTTTTAAAAATGGAAACGGTTTTTGTAAACTTTAGAGGGCTTTATAAACAGATTTGACCGGACATGGGTACATCAAAATTCTGTCAAAAATATAATGCTTTTACAAATCTTATGCTGTATTTGGTTTAGCTGGGGTGGAGTTAATCCTCCCCAGGACATCTCTCCCAGTGCTGTGTTTGTGGTAAGAGCTGGAGTAAATATATACATATTTATGTATACATAAATATACATGTATACACATATACAAGGTGTAAATATTTACACCCATGTAACACCCTAGGACGTCTTGTGGTCCTGTGAAAGATTGGATTACTTCCACTTGTACAGGAATACCCTAAAGGTGGATATTGCAGCCAAAGAACATTACTGAGGTCAGGATTGAAATTGGCGCACATCTGATGACTCCTATAGGAAGATACTAAAGCATCATGCAAATATGTATTGTTTGAAGCTGGAAAAGTGTAGATTTAGGCTGGACATGAGGAAAAAGTTCTTGAATCTGAGGGTGGTGGATCCTCACAACAGGCTGCCTAGAGAGGTGGAGAAAGCCCCACCCCTGGAGGCATTCAAAGTCAGGCTGGGCAATCTGTTCTAGTTAGAGATGGCTCTGCTTGTTGTATTGGGGATAGAGTGGATGATTTTTGGAGGTCCCTTCCAACCCAATACATTCTGTGATTTTATATCAAGCAATTATAAATTATGACATGAAAAACACTGTCAGAACCCCATTCTGCACCTTTATCAGCTAAGGAGAATGCCAGATAACAAAACCTGACTGCTGTGCACAGTGTACCAAATTCTCCCCCTGCTTTGCCATGCTCAGGTAATGCATCATGAAATAACTAGGCATTTACAGAGGTATTGCTGTTGCTTCAGTCTGTGGAAGGCCAGCAGCTGTAACTTACCCCAGACTGCTTTCAGGTCATTCCAAATGAAGGCTGTGTTTCTGTGCTTTGTTACATCTATTTCACACTGCTTTTTCAGTCAATGCCACTGAATTCAATAGATGAACAACAACAGAATGTAAACGTATATGTTTTAGCAATCATTTATTACAATGTTTAAAGAATTTTTACCTACATGTGGTGATACCTGAGAATATTCTAAGAATAACTGGGCAATTTTTCAGCATCATATGATTGTAATATCTTCTTTCAGAAGAAAAGTATATGTTTTCTCTTGCTTGCACAGCATATTACACATCCATGTGCCCCTACAAAAAGCTTCACTCAGGTGTGGACAGCTCATTTATCTATTGCCATTTCCCCACTGGCAGTGTGGGGATGCCAATGCCCATATACATATCTGCATGCTTTCCCTTTCTAAATTAAGATAAGTTCTGAGATTGTTCTGGTACAGAAGCTTCTTTTCCCTATGAAACTTCCTTCCTTGAATACGTAAAAAGTTCTCTATAATTAGACTTTGCAAGTTAAAAAGGAATATGAAGATATAATGACATTTCATATTCTCAGTACTAAAATACTATTAAATCTAGTCATAAAAATTATCAGAGCAATTACGGTAGCAAAAAGAATACTTTTACTGCAATCAGCTGTTGCTGTAGGCATGTGAAACAGGCTTTAATTTCCTTTTGAAATTTACCAATCTCTGCAGAGGAACAAGCTACTCTAAACAATTAATGACACAAAAGCTAGCATGAAATTCATTATTCTGAAACATGACTTGAGACTCCAGAAATTATACACTTGTAACTTAAAATGTCTTTTTTTGTTCTGGGTGTATTTTGGTTTCTATGCCCACGTTGTTGATTTTCAAGTCTTAGAAGAGAGTTATCAAAACCAGCTTGAAAAACCTGATGTTTTACAAAGACGAAGCAATTTAATTATCTGATTTTGTGACTTACCCTTTCTTAGATACGACAAGTCTGAGTGATGCCTCTCACATTCTTTAACCAAGAAAGAGAATATGATTTAAAAATAAGTAATAAACAACGCTGCTACAGAATTTAATGGGAGGTGTTTCCACTGTGTGGATAGCGGGAAGAGATGCCAGCCAGCTATTTATAATTGAGCTTTCCTCTTGCCTGCTCAGCTCTGCCTTCCTACATTGTTGGCCGAACTCTCTAAGCTTTGCAAAGGTTAGTTTACAGAGAGTCATAAAACCAGTCTCTTGCTGTGTATGAAACAGTTTGCAGTGCTTAAAGTTGGCTGAATTTGTCTGAGGTTTTTCAGCACATGAATCTGTTATTTCATTTTCTACCCACTAATTCAGACCCTTCAGAATTCCTGCCCAGGCAAATAATTCTTCTCTTTGGCCCGTGTGTTCACAACATCAGAAAAATGTACACGTGTATGAGGGAGAGAAAGAGATGAGATGTTATGGACTGACCACAAACCAACATTGACCTGTGTGGTTTGATGGGACGTAACAGAGGAGCCGAGTCTGGGGAAAAAGAAGTAGAGGATATCCACTGGCCTCTCTTTTTCTACAGAGGCAGTAAATCTTCCATCCATACCATGGAAAGTAATTGTACTGCTCAAGCAGAGCCTCCCCTTGATAAATCCATGCTGGTTGTTCCCAAGGACTTATCACAGAATGTATTTGGTTGGAGTGGATCTCCAAAGGTCATCTAGTCCAACCCCCCTACAACAAACAGGGACAACTCTAACTAGAACAGATGTCTCAGAGCCCCACCCAGCCTGAACTTGAGGGAAAGAGTGTAATTTGTACTCCCAAAGTGCCCTCTCAAGCTGTGACAGCAACCAGGTAAATGAGTAGAGGGTGACTAGGAAGGAAATTCAGAGTTCAGTTGGTAGTATTCTGAGTCTGCTACTACTCAGGGCAGTGGAAAGGTACGTAATTGGTGCTTGTTAAACCTTCCTGTCTGGAACTGTTAGGAATTTGATTATTGATGTTTCTACTCAAAATGGTGTACACAAACCTGATCTACTTGATGACGTCCCTGCATGCTGCAGGGGGGTTGGACTAGGTGACCATTGGCAGTCCCTTCCAACCCAGGCCAATCTATAATTTTATGGTTCTATAACAGGCAGAATGCCAATCAATTTTCTTTCAGAACAGACTCAAAGCACTTCAATGAGCCCATACAGAGAAACAGTAACTTCTCTTAGTAACTCCTAAAAGACCCTATAGTTTTCTAACCAGTCTTTAAGTAAGACTGACACACCTCTCTCCCTTAGAGAAAGAGCAGAAGGCTACCTCTTATAGTACCCTTCAAACAGAGTGGCATTAAAGATCAAAAGGAAAAGTGGTCAAAACAGGGAAGGTATTCCCCTCTTGGTTTTGAGGAAGAAAACTTTAACTTTCAGAGACTGAAAGACAGAGAGCAATTGTTACACCTTTCCTTACATGGTGAGGGCACTCCGAACCTGAGCAATACCCATGATAAACATACAGACAAGAAATAAATGTGTAGAAAAATGCATGGGCACTTGACAGCTGATTAGGGAAATTGCAGTATAAGAAATCCTCAGACACCACAGTATTTTACCCTGAGGGCTCCACAGATCACTTGTAAAGAGGAGAGGAGCGCAGCCTTGAAATAAGTAGTGCTTCACAAGCCTATTCCAGTAATAATGGAAGTCCAGCATCAACAATTTCTGGCACAGAAGTTCCTGTCAGACACTGAAGCAGCCTGAAGTTTGAAGTCACTGATCTGTAACTTCCATAATACTGGAAGGCTGGAGATCCAACAGTACAGTGAACTACTCCAGTAAGAGAAGGAGCTCATCTAAAACAAGACAATGTATTATTAGGCAGATCCTACAGATATCACAAGGGTCACTATCAGACTTGACTCCAAGCATGATCAGAGCATTTTCCAGAAAAAGCTGAGACTCAGCTGGAGCAGAAAGCTCCCTTGAAGCAAACGTAAGATGATGGTCAAAAAGGCTCTTTTCTGATTTGGGGATAATGTAGGTTTTATGTTAGAAACCTTAGTGCCTGGGTCAAAGCCAATAAGAAAAACACTTCATAGAGGGATTTCCTACTGGTGGGATTGAAAAGATCATGTGAAGAAAGCTTGGACAGACTGTTCTCCATTCCCTGACAAAAAGGAAAACACAGCCTTTTCAGACTATCTGTGGTTCATAACCACAAACTTTGATGGAAAAGCCAAGGAAAACCAAGTTTGCCTAATGATATAACAAAGTACAAATTAAGGAAAACAAGATACTAAGATAAAATTGAACACAAACATTACAAAGGAGGAAAGAAAATGGAGAGAGATAAAAAGCTGAGGTAGACTCAAAAAGAAAACATTGAGCTGCAAAAAGCTGCATGGAAAACTAGAGAAGCAACTGAGATTAAACGATGCAATTTACTTTTTGAAGGAGATATTATGTGAATATATATTTCCAAGTGTTAATAGAGGTTGAGTGTCATCAGCTTGACTACTTGCACATGTCACATATCCATCCAGAGGGACCTGGACAGGTTTGGGAGGGGGACCAGCACCAAGTTGCTGAGTTTCAAAAAGGCCAAGTACAAAGTCACAAAGTCACAAAGTCCTGCACCTGGGTCTAGGCAATCCCAGGCACAAATACAGGCTGGGTGGAGGACAGATTGAGAGCAGCCTTGAGGGTTTTGGTCAATGAAAAGCCCAGCATGAGCTGGTAGTGTTTGCTTGCAGCCCAGAAAGCAAACCACATCCTAGGCTGCATCAAGAGAAGTGTGACCAGTGTTTGAGGTCAAATTGGATGGGGCCTGGAGCAACCTGGTCTTGTAGGGGGTGTCCTTGTTCATGGCAGGGGGGGTAGATATAGACGATCTTTAAGGTCTCTTCCAACCCGAACCATTCTATGTATCTATGAATCTATTAATATTTCTCCTATTAGTCCTGCATTAAGAGTATAATAATTTAATGGATTGAAATATCCTGAAAGAAGGAAACCCCATATTGATAGGGCAATCCAACACATACAGAGGCAGAGTGCTCGAGCAGCAACTTCCCCTTAAACCATTGTGCTTTATCACTATTTTTCCTAAAGTAAACCTAGCTTTCTAGACTTTATTTCACCTTTAGCTAGTGAGGAGCTATGTATGAGCTCTAATTTCTTTCTCACATACACATCAATATGTATAAACCTCAAGAAAATGTCTTCTTAACTTGCTTCTAATTACACTCTTATGGACAGAAGTTCTTTAAGTCTTCCCTATAAATTCTCTGAGGGCTGCTCCAGAGGGGAATCTCTCATTGTATTAGTATATTAGAAGGGCTGTGGTTAGTAGATCGAGAGAGATTCTCCTTCCCCTCTACTCTGCTCTGGTGAGACAGCATCTGGAATACTGTGTCCAGTTCTGGGCCCCTCAGTTCCAGAAGTACACAGAACTGCTTGAGAGTGTCCAGCAGGAAGCAGCCAAGCTCTGATCTGTGGCATCCAATGATGGGACAGAGAGCAACGGGTGGAACATAGAAGAAACTTCTTCATGGTGAGGGTGACAGAGCACTGGAAAGGCTACCCAGGGAGGTTGTGGAGTCTCCTTCTCTGGATACATTCCTGTGCAACGTGATCTAGGTGATCGTGCTCTGGCAGGGGGATTGGACTGGATGATCTTGCAAGGTCCCTTCTAATCCCTAACATTGTGATTTTTAGTGTCTAAAGACAGGCCATATATACTTCTAGTCTTCTTATATCTTACTAGTATAGGACATTTCTAGAAGANCCTTTAGCTAGTGAGGAGCTATGTATGAGCTCTAATTTCTTTCTCACATACACATCAATATGTATAAACCTCAAGAAAATATCTTCCTTACCTGCTTCTAAATACACTCTATGGACAGAAGTTCTTTAAATCTTCTCTATAAACTCTTTGGGGGCTGTTCCAGAGGGGAATCTCTTATTGTATTAGTATATTAGAAGGGCTGTGGTTAGTAGATCAAGAGATTCTCCTTCCCCTCCACTCCACTCTGGTGAGACAGCATCTGGAATACTGTGTCCAGTTCTGGGCCCCTCAGTTCCAGAAGGACACAGAACTGCTTGAGAGTGTCCAGCAGGAAGCAGCCAAGCTCTGATCTGTGGCATCCAATGATGGGACAGAGAGCAACGGGTGGAACATAGAAGAAACTTCTTCATGGTGAGGGTAACAGCACTGGAAAGGCTACCCAGGGAGGTTGTGGAGTCTTCTTCTCTGGATACATTCCTGTGCAACGTGATCTAGGTGATCGTGCTCTGGCAGGGGGATTGGACTGGATGATCTTGCAAGGTCCTTTCTAATCCCTAACATTGTGATTTTTAGTGTCTAAAGACAGGCCATATATACTTCTAGTCTTCTTATATCTTACTAGTATAGGACATTTCTAGAAGATACATTTCTATATTAAGTAAAATTTTATTTACAACTAATAGCTTAAGTTTTCCAGATGAACAGATTGTTTTCACATGAAAATTTAAATTAAGAGACTAATTGAAATGTCTTTTTAATGCCAATATGTGGTATTTAGAAGGGTACTTTTGGCTCACTATTCCGCAGCATCAAAAGCGCCTACTGAGTAAATTTTAATTTGGATTTCTACAGGTTTTTTTACTTCCCTGGTTACTCTAGCATTTATTATAAGGTGAAAGCAATCTAGAAATTCTGCTGTTAGAGTAACACCATCAAAAACATGTCTGTGCTTGAAAGAACTGCATTTGGTTTGTGATAAAATGATCTTCACTCACTGAACAACAGAAATAAAAAGGTTAAAACCATTGTCACACAGTGAAGCCTGCTCAAAATTATGCCTTAAAAAAATGAAGCCTTGACTACACACATCCAGCTCTCACTACATCAGCCTGTAATGCACTGGGAAAGCATAAAAACCTGCATAGTAGTGTTACAGTTGTGGGGTGACACCTATCCAAAGGTCAGTGCTCCAGTAAATGAGACCTGGGCTATAGCAAGCCAGTTTAGTTTATTCCACTATGAATGGGAAACAGAGAGTCACAGGAAATCCTTGTTATGCAATGACAAGCAGTTTTTGATTTTGATAACATATTTAGAACTTACAGCATTAAATGCTCCTGGTAGCAGCACTGGTTGATTTTAGACAAGAGGCAAGGCAGAGACTGACTTCATGTTGTGTGACTAGCAATGCCACTGGCTCCTAATGCCAACAATGGTAAAAAATACTACTTATTTATGACCTTGAGTCTCTTGGATACAGGAGGATACTCGAGGCATCTGAGAGGATGTAGAAGGTTGAGGCACCTAGGAACTGCTTTGAACAGGGTCTAGATTGCCAGAAATTGGACTGAATGTCCCTTGTGCGTACAGTGGCAGACACAAATGAATTAGAGGGGCTGGGACTTTAATCTGTGTGATTGTAAGAGTTTGAGTGTCAGACTAGACTAGAAATTATTATCTATAGCCATCCTGCTACAAAAAACATTTAGCTTGAAAGTCACTTAAATCATGTCCATGTCTTATTGTGATAACTTTTAGTTAAAGTCCTCTGCAACAGTAATTCAGTGATAATCCACAATCACAGAATATCTTTGGTTGGAAGAAACCTTTAAGATCATCACATCCAATCTCTGACCCAGCACTGCCAGATACATTTCCCTCTAACCCTTTGCATGACTGTGTGTTCTGCTCTTCCCTAGCCCTGCTGCCTATGACTTTTCATCCTGACATATGCTGTTCCACAGGGTACAGACAAGATCCCAAATATCCAAGCTCATGTACCACACCTCTCATTCATTAATGCAGTCCCACAGGCTAACTCTCATGAGTCCCACACATTCTGTGCCAGCCCTGGATGCCAGCAGAGAGCCTCTTTCATTATGGAACCTAGTTATACTTCACACAGCCTCACAGAACTAGCACCTGAGGTAACAGGTAACACCTCTAAACTTGATCATATTTACTCCTTAACTCTGCTTACTCAAGGTAAACAGATTATAACTTCAGTCCAGAATGTTGCTTCTGTTAACTTACCAAAGTCCCACATATCAGAAAAGCCCTGCAAGGGACCATATTCATCCCTCAGATGCAATCCTCAAAAAGCTGGGAGGATATAATGTCCTCATTTTTCTACCATCTATTAAATTCCTTTGGTTACATCCTATTTGATATGCCGCTCCCGAAAGAGAAAACAGCTTAAGTAAAAAGAAATAAGGAAATAAATACCTGCTTTACTGCATAATGATGAGGCAAACCACCGACAAATACAGATCCTGTTTCAAGCAAGTAAGAACTGGAGGAGAAATTCCTGGGTGCACTCCTCTTTGCAGGTATAGCCAAGATCGACATCTCTGCTTCGCATGGTAGTACACTTTGCCTGCGTAAAGTTAGACGCAAACATGTTTTACCATCATGTATAGCTTCTACTACCATCTATCTAGCATTAATTAAGCTTTTACTAAACTAATGAGGAAATAAAATCAAGTGAATAGCAGTATGCTGAAGACTATAAATACAAAAGAAGCTGTTTTACAAGCTGTATGTTGGCAAGGTTTGAATTTCCTTTAAAATGAAGCCAAATTGTAAATCTGAGCACTGTAAAAGTTTTAGCTGAAAGTGCCCAAGCTCATAATAGTAGCCAAATTAAAGAGTTAGACCACTTTTAACAATAACAAGAAAGCTTTGAAGTTCAGAAACCCAAAACCATCCACTGATCTCAAATGCTCTAAATATCCTTCATTTTTATCACTGAAAGGTATCTCAGAAAAGCCGTTTCAAATCAACTACATTCTAGAGCACAGACATAGTATAATCTGCAATATTTATCTTCAAAATCATAATTTCTAGAGTTGAAGGCAGCTATTTTAGATCCTGAAATGAATACTTACATTGCTTTTTCACTCCCCGTGTCCACACACCCAGAAATTGTTAACCATAAACACAAGGTGCAGAGCAAACAACTTGGTTCTTTTAACTTTTTTAATGACACAAATCTGATCTACAATCCAACAACCTACTGGCAGCAAAGGCTTTGTCTTCATGGAAGAAAGTACAGTGAAGAAATACCAGAGCTAAAACAGGGATTTCTTTCAGTCTGTCCTTCTCACTGCACATGAAACAAAGCAGAGCTCAATTGACTTTATCTTTAAAAGTATTTGAGAGCCTTCCTGATAGGGCTACCTGTTGTAATTCAACCCAAGCTGGCAATTAAGCACAATTAAGCACAGCCATTCACTCACTCCCCCCTACAGTGGAATAGGGGAAAGCATGGGAAAACAAAACAGTAAAACTTGGGCATGAGATGAGACAGCTGAATAGAACAGAAAAACAATGATGACAGAATAATAAATAAATATAAAACAAACGATGCACAGTACAGCTGCTTACTACCCACTGACCAACACCTAGTCAAACCCCTGAGCTCTGGGCCAAATTCGCACAGTTTAAGTACTCAGAATGATCTTCTGGCTAATTTGAGTCAGCTGTCCTGACCATGCTCCCTCCCAGCTTCCTGTCCACCTGCTCATTGGCAGAAATGGAAACAGCCTTAAGATAAACAGTAGGTAGCATCAAAGAAAACATCAGTGTGTTATCAGCATTTTCACACTAAACTCAAAAGACAACCTAACACTAGTTACTAGGAGAACTCAGTCTATCCCAGATGAAGCTAAGACATTGCCACAAAGAAATGCCATGTAAAAGTTCAAAACCCCCCTAACCTTTAAAAGCATGAGTCTGTAGCTTAATTGTGATGCAGGAATAGGCTGCCCAGGGAGGTGGTGGCATCACCATCCCTGGAGATATTTAAAAATGAGTAGATATAACACTTGAGGCCATGGTCTAGTGGTTAGGGAGATGTTGGGATGAAGGGTCGACTTGACGATCCTGGAGATCCTCTCCAGCCATAATGATTCTATGATTCTATGCTGTAAGTAAACTATAAATTAAGAAAAATTGAAAAAAAATAGATTGAAAGTTTTTGTCACTATGTTCTGTCAGATAAGGCTACATTAAGGTTTTCTAACATACTATTTGATGTGGTCTTTTTTAATTGAGAGGATGGAGATAACAGCAACATTGGCAAACAGGTCTTCATGTTTGTTTTCTCGATAATTCTGGTTTTGGGATGCTTTCAGGAAATACATCAACATGGCATTAGTTCTTTAACAAACAGGACCAGAAATGTTTTTGTAAGCAAATTGAGCTGTCCGTCCTATGTTAAATAATTTCAGATAACAAATATAAAATGTAATTTTGTTGTGGAAATCAACATTAAAGAGGAGAACTGTCCTTGTTTTAGGGCCAGTGGCAGAACCCTCACAGGGCAGATTCTTTTAAAGAGGAAAATTTTAGAATGAGAAACAGGCAACTGGAATAAAATGCAGACCACATGTCTCCCCTCTTCTTCCTCCCAGAACCCTCTTGGTGCTCCCACCTTGTGCATAGTGTCTATGTTCCCTCAAAACCTCCCCTCGAGCAACCTCCACACTCACCCACCAGTGTTGTTGCTGAATTACTCCGGGTGGAATCAGAGGGCAAAAATGGGAGGGAAATACATAACCTAAACATCGAATGCCAACCCAATGCAAGAACTAAATTGATATCTTCATTCAGTGGACTAAACACACATTTCTTAAGGGATCAGTTCAGGAGAATATTTTTGCTTTCACCTCAATTTTTACAGCTTCTTTGAAGCTTAATAGCTACTAAGAGTGGAAAAAACAAAGGAGAAAGTTGTCGGCAGAACTACATCCAATGAAAAACATGTTTTCCTAGGAGGTTTGGTAGATATTATGCAATACTTGTATGTCTGTCAAATCCTGTGCACAAGGTCCTGCAATGTCCCTTGTTTTCTTATGAAGGAAGTTTGTTAAGAGCGTGTGTAACTCAGAGCTGCATTCTCAGTAGCTCTGTTTTTTTTTCCTAAGGCCTGAACCCAATATAACCAGTATTGATTATATTCATTCTACAGCAGAGGGCCATGGTGACTGTTCTAAGGAAAAAAAAATTGATTTTTAAGAATCTAAAATGTCTTCTTTTTCTTTAAAAGGATATAATATTTACAAATAAGAGCATAATTATAAGGTAACAATCCTTCTTATATATTTTCAATCAGTCTTGTTTGAATGCCACATAATTCTTAAGATTGAAGCAGAAGAGAGACAGGAGGGGAACTGACTAATCATATTTCTTTAATTTCTTTAATTATAAGCCATGCTAATTGAAGGAACGCTGAGCAAAGGCCTTCTATGCTTTAAATATTAAAACTTATCCCCAAAATTTTGGAGGCTAAATCTCTAACTGGTTACGTGAGTGTGGATGTACTTCTGTTACACAAATGGTAGTTTCTAGACATATTTGTTATGCTGTACTTAATGATGGGTAGGTAGAGGTGTTTCTGTGTGCCTACATAAACAGAGTTTGTAATTAACTCCCAGTACTTTCTGCCATAAAATGAGGCAATGCAATTCAATAGCATGATCTGCCTTTGCCCTAAGCTTGTTAGGATGTCAGCAATGCATCTTTGATGGTGCCTGATTGAATCTAGCAGGGTCTGCCTAAATAAAATAATCACCTTAAACCATTACTGTTTAGTATTTGCTGATAAAATCACAGGGTCATATATGCACTCTATGAAATTTCCATCAGGCTTTTAAAAGACTCTTTCTACAATCAGCACATTGGGTGCTTTAAAGGTCAAGTAAGAAGACAGGGCTTTTTGCATAATTATGAATGTGGAAATGCACTCAGCAACTCGACAGCACGTTTGCTGGGTAAGCTACCAGCAAAGCTGTGCCTCAGTCCAACCCTGCAGTAATAGTTCACAAGTTCCTCATTTGTACTCACAGAGATGTGATGATTAAATCCTAGCCTATTAATAATAACCTGAAGACAGTTGTGTCTAAGCAGCATGAAATCCATTGCCCAATGGCTCGCAGGTTGAAAGAACGGAAAGGTCAGACCATGATTTGATAACTGTTGGTATAATAGAACCTAAACAGAGCAATGCCTGAATGAAATGCACATCTTTTTACATAATATCCTCGCTTGCTGACATTTGTCAGTGGTGATTAAATGACAATGACAGGTTGGGGATTATCATAAAATGGTAAAAAGATAATAAAGCTAATGGGGGAAGAGGAGGAGGGAAAGGGGAATGTCTAGATATTGTTTCGGTCATTCAGCAAAGCCCTGCTGGGAATAAAGCTTCTTTAATCTCATTTTCCTGATAAGAAAGTGAAATCTCTTAATCAAGAGAAAAGATTGAAACTTTCACCTTTCTATAGCAATTTCAGTTAGAATGTGACCATGCTAAACAATAACAAGCAATTCACTAATTACCCTTGAACTATGTAGGATGTAATTTTAGCATCCGGTCTATTACACAAAAACAGCAGTAGGTTTACAAACAGCAGTTTCAAGTATGAGTTAGAAACTACAAGAATTAATATCTCCTAAAAAAACCAACCCCAAAGTTCCCTGATTATATTGAAAACAGCTCATTAATTAGAGCTGAGAAACAGATTTCATTTTCACTGTGTTTAATTATTGTTTTACAGATTTCTTAGTTAAAAAAATATCAAAGCCAATCACGCTTCCCTCTGTTTTCACTCAATATGTAGAAGTTTACATTTTCTGTTTCCATTCTGAAGCTGCTCCTTGCGGTAAAATTACTATTTTTTAGCATTATATTGCAAGGATTGACTTACTGACATGGGCAATTAAGAGTTTGATTTTCTTAGCTTGCAATTAAAAGGTGGGATACATTTTGATCCCTGTTTTTGGAACAGTCAGGGCTTTGCAAGGGTTTTTGAGACAATTTTAAGAATGGAATATCTGGAGGTGTTTCAGGTTTTACCCTTGAAGTTTTCAAAAGCCAGACTGAATGAAGTCCTGAGTGATCTGGTCTGACCCTGCTTGAAGCAGGAGGTTGTACTAGAGACCTCCTGGAATGTCTTCTAGCCTGATTTATCCTAGTATTCTACAATTCCATGACATCTTTCTTCTGCAGTAAGATGCAGAATTTTAGGTGGCTCACAACTGTAGGTACTGACTGTACTGTGCTGGGCTGAAACACAAGTGACACACACTTCAGTGTTAGCAGATGAACTAAGGAGTCGACAACATATATTTTCTTGTTACCTCTGACATCAGACTCATATTTCCTGAACCTGAGTTCTTAGTCTGGTCTTCGAGAGTGATGTAAGTAAATAAATAACAACTATTAAGGTCATGACACAGCATGATGTAAATTTCTCTAGAGAATTTAAGGGGCAGGGGAGAAAGATTGTTTCCTATTCTAATGAAAGAATAAATATGGTACCCTCTTATGATTTTGATAAAGGTCACACATTATATTAGTAAACCAAAAATATCCACAATGTCAGTTCAAGCCTGGCAATCATCATTGATAAGAACCTTCTTCACGGTGAATGTGACAGAGCTCTGGAACAGGCTGCCAGGGAGGTTGTGGAGTCTCCTCTGGAAATGTTTAAAACCCAGCTGGACATGTTCCTGTGTGACTTGAAACAGATCCTGCTTTGGCAGGAGGATTGCCCTAGATGATCTCTAGATGTCCCTTCCCATCCCTAACATTCTGTGATCCCTACTTTTATGAAGTTATCACAGTTCCTAGTGCACTTGCCACCCAGACTATCCACAACCTCTACTTCTAAAAGTTCCCTGGTTGGTGCCATGCAAAAATCATTCCTGGTGTAAGTGATGCTTTGAGGTAAGTATTTCTACGGACATGATCTGTGACATGCCCAGTGGCTATAGGTTCAGAGAGTTCAGCTTTCACCTTTATTTACTACTATACATTTCGGTAGGGAACAAACAATCGTTGATGCCTCTGGCCATTTCTGGTTTGGCAGTTTGGAAAGCTTCACATTTCCCACTGTTCACACTGAGACAACCCTAAATACTACCTGCAGAAATCAAACTTAGATATCAACTGTTTTCAAGTTGGTATGGATGTACGGAGTGTCATTCAGGGAAAAGCTTGAGACTGTAATCAAGAATTCAGCGGAAACCTCAGCATGAGATCTACACTTGCAACGCTGACACTTTATTTCAAGTGAAACTGTAAGATGACACTGAGTAAGCAGATAGTATCTACACAATGGGAATTTATATTTCCAAGAACTCTGCAGGTCAGCCTTGTTTCTGGTGTCTATGCCCTGTCCATGTCGTCTTTAAGATCATTTCTGTGCTTATGACATGGGGCCAAGGCATCCACAGAGCACTGATGGAAAGCATCCTTTGACGTTCCTCAGATAATATCAACTTTTAGGTATGTTATTCGAGCCTCACTCTGCTGTTTTTACATTCCTGTCCCTACAATATGTTGTTTAAGTTGAAGCCAATCATTTTCATTCTTAGAATTTACTCTTAAGAAACTCTGTTGAGATCTAATGTAAAAGAAAGCAGCACAGACAGGAATAGTTTTAGCATTTATTCAGTTAAATAATGTGATGAAGAATAGCTCACTCCATACCACAGATTTCTCTCTCTGGCCAATCTAAATTTTAACTTCTGAGTTTCTCTTTGAAGGAAGAATTCAGAGAAAATGTAGAATGAAACTTACCAAAGATGTGACGTGACTAACTTAGCTTTTATCTTAAAGAGGTTGTAAAACAACGGGTTGTATCCAGCTAATTACTGTTATTAGGTTGCTATTAACTGTTATTACAATCAATTAATATAATTAGATCCACTACATCCCATTACATCTGCAGTTTTCTACAGTTTCTTGTTCTCTGTTGAGCTCTGTGAAGTTTATGTAAAATAATCATTCTTTGTGGAATATAAAAAACATGCACAACATATTGAGAGTTGATTTCACTATGTTTTCTCGTTCCAATTTTTTGTATATTCCACTCATGCAAATATTATTTAGCTGCAAACAAATAGGCTTGGTTTTAGTCTTTTGTTTCGTAAAAGATTTGATCAGCGCAGGCTTTGTTTTTGGTATACACAATAAAAAGCTCTGCTTTCATTGTTCTCAGTTTAGGAAAACAGTAATGTGAATCTGAAAATATTAATGCAAAGCTTCTCTGCCATCATTTCTAGGCTTCATCCATTTCCACCTTTCCTTCTTTGTACAATTGTAGTTCTTGCTGAATTAATACAGCACTTATGGAGACTTCAGAATAGCAAAGCTTGCTTCGACACATCTGGAAATTCAGAACTGAAATATTTACTGCACAGCATTCAAAAGGAGCATGCTCATGTAATAGCAGCAGAATAAAAGCATCATTTTCTGGTAAAGGTAAGGGGGTTTCTGATTGAAAGTTCATTTTAAGAAGACAAGTTTTAAACTGACATTTCAGCAACAATCTGTAAGTAAGTGGAGGACTGTGAATTTGTATAGAATCATAGAATCACTCAGGTTGGAGAAGACCCCTGAGACCATTGAGTCCAACCAATAACGCTACTCTACTAAGGGTACTACCAGACCAGATCTCTTCTGGTTCACCTTGAGGCTCTAAGTAGATATGGTGGAGCTCAGATCATCTCACTGCTATTTCTTATGCCTCTCTATGTATGGTTTGACTAGTAATTTAAGCAAAGGAATAAGCTCCAGCTCTTATTCCATGGACATTCACATATTCCACCTCCTTTTTTTCCACACAGCAACTTGCATTAAGGACAACTAAAACTGTATTTTTAACTCAATTGGTTCTTTATCAATTCTCCAGCCATACGAGTCAGCAGACACATGAAAAACTTCTACAAAAAGGGACAGTGGAACCACAAAGCACATGGAAAAAACATACAATTCTCCCTGAGGCCAACCATTTCCTTTGTAGGGACTCCAGGCCTCCCCTCGAGTACTGGGGACAGTTCTGGGCCCCACAATTCAAGAAAGAGATTGGGGGGTGCAGCAGGTCCAGAGGAGCAAAGAGGCTGGGGAAGGGACTGGAGAGGAGGTCTTATGAGGAAGGGTTGAGGGAGGTGGGGTTGTTTCCCCTGGAGGAGACTCAGGGGGTCCTTGTCACTCTCTAAAACCACCTGAAGGGAAGTTGTAGTCCGGTGGGATTTGGGCAACTAGTGACAGGATGAGAGGGCAGGGCCTGAAGCTGTCAGGGGAGGGTTAGGTTGGATGTTAGGAAGTCCTTCCTCACAGAAAGGGTGGTTAGACATTGGCACGGACTTCCCAGGGAGGCGGTAGAGTCCCCATCCCTGGAGGTGTTTAAGAAAACATTGCATGTGGTGATGTTAGGTCATGGGCTGAGCTTGACGATGTCAGAGGTGTTTTCTAGCCTCAATAATTCTTTGACTCCAAATTGTCCCCTTTTGTTGAAGTGACTTCTCCAGTCCCCTGGAGCCTCCCGTTTAAAGCCCTTTGTAATAATGAGTATGTAGAAAGTAACTGTAATAAATACAAGCTTGAAAGCAAATTTATTCTCTAACTTGAGTAATTTCTTTTCTATATAATGTCAGTCCTGAACAAAACCTCTTTCCTTCCAGCATCTCTCAAAGCCTAACTTAGTGCTCCTTACCCACAGTAGGCAGCCTCTGTTTTTTTTTTCCCAGGGTTTTTCCCAGACTAAGCTGTTGCTGCAGACTCTCTGCAGGCTCCAGCCTGTCTTTCAGGGAGACAAAGCTTATTTGCTTTCAGAAGAGGTGCAGTCTCCCTGCCTCCAGATGACTCTAACTGAAAGGGAATCATGAAGGATAAATAGAGAGACACCTTCCTTCTTACCAAGTAGCAGTAGGGCGCACAGTATTTGCACAGCACAGTCTGAACAAATAAGGCAGCTGTACTGCTTGTCCTGCTCTCAGCCCAGCCCTTTCTTCAGTGAGAAAACATTAGGCTGCCTCATCTTTCAAACACTCATGCTGCCTCATACCTGCCTCATTTCAATGATTTTCATAAAACTCATGCTTCTAGGTGCAACAGGCAGTGCCTAGCAGTATGTTTTCTCTCAGTACAGAACTGCCTAATCGGTTTGTTTCTCCGTTCTCTGGGGCATCCCTCAAATAGCATCATTTGAGTTTTGTGGTGAAAGTGTATCTAACAGGTAAAACAGTCTTTGATGTGAATGTGAATTATACCTCTCGGATGCCTGCCACTGCTTGTTCATGCAGTCAGGGTCACATATCTGAGACACGGCTTTATCAGGGTCAGAAAAGGAATCTTAAAACGGTTTTATATTCAGCTTTCCATGAAGCGCTGGCTGGGTGGTTGCTAACCGGAGTCATTTGGAAATATGAATTCCTTCCTCACCAATGCTTTAGGTTTAGGAAGAGGTGACCACAGCAGAATGTATCTTAGAAAAAAAGAAAGAGATTTTGATTTAACTTAAGTCTGTGGCTAATGTGATAAATGGAGTTAAGAGTGACTATAGATCACATGGGATGGAACAGGGTTTAAATATGCTTGAACAGAGAACCTGCTAAGGGTTTTCCTGAGGAAAAGCCTCCAGCAAATACATAAATCATTGAGACAATATCTCCACAAGATATGGAATATAGTGATATGCAGCAGTCAGTGAGAGAGAATGTAGCTTCTTTGCTTTTTCTGCTGAAGTCAGAGAAAGTGAAGTGGAAAATTAACACTTGCCTAACCTAGGAATAAAAAGATAAGGTTGGGGTATTTTTTAAAGGAAAATATAGTTTAGTTGTTCACTGTAATGAATGATTTTGTCCTGGGTTAGAATGAAGGTCTAGATTGGTTCTGGGTTGGTGCCTGCAATGCAAACACACCAACCAGCTCTCGCCAAGAATTCAACAGGCAATGAAGTAACTTATTCTTACTGCTGTCTGCTATCTGAGATGGCCCATTAATGATATTTTCATTAAGTACAGTGTGTGTCATTTAAATCCTACACAAACCAGCAGCTGTATAACCTCTTCACCTGTAAGGCAAATATTTGGCACCTTTGTTATAAAATTTAAAATTAATTCACAACAGAAGTGAATAATAATTAAAAAAACCCAAACCCAACAAAAAGAAGCACCTGCAGTTCTTTTCTAAGTGCTTTATCTATCATCTGCTTATCTTGCCTGACTGAAAACCCATGGGAAAAGATGAGCTTTCAGGCACATTCTGAAAGATAATAAATACAGCCTATTTTGCACCATATGGATTATCTCAGACCTTCATAGAAAGCTATCAAAAGCAAGCAGTGTGTAGGCTCTGGAGTGAGCATATGTTGCTTTATGGCATGATTAAAAAGAACCTTTTCCGATCAGAGGAAGCAGAAAGCATCTACATATTAAAACAAAAAGGAGTATCAATCACCTAAAGTCCCATTGTAAACTAGTGTTCACCTCAAAAGACAAACATGAGGAATTAAAGGAGAAGAATAATGCACTCTTGAAAAAAACATTTTTCCACATTTTTCAGTTGTTTCCTAGACTGATAAAGAATCTAAAACTTAAAGCAGTTAATGAAAGGAAATTTCTAAGGGTTGGAATGAGAGGACTGTGGTAGAGCATTCACTGCATTGCCAATAAAGTGACTGCATCCTCACAATAAAGCTTCTCAGTGCTGCATTCTATAATTTCCTTCATAATATGTGGCAGAAATCCAGCCCCTATGGGGAATGAATGGCCCATATCAGTTTTCTTCCCTATAGCTCTTTTACTTTCCTGCTAAGCTTAAGAAAATCAAAACAGTAGATTCAGAAACGTGAGTGAAAGAACTGCAATGATTTCCATTAATAGCTAGACTTAAGAAACAACTGTGCTAGCTTACATGTACAACAGAACTCGCAGGCACTTCTCTGAGGCAAACCTTGGCAACAAATTGCTTTTAATAGCCAATGTCACAAACTGAGACTAATGTGAGGCAAAAGGTTACATCCTGCCCAACATTATGAAGCTATCCCAAATTGTGATGCAGTTCCAGTCCTCTTATACACAAGTTTACTCAGATTTTACAATTGTTCTAGTCACAGCATTCTATCATAATGAAAAATGCACTTCAACAATGTTATTTTAATTCCAGCATGAATATTTTAGTGAAGACCAAGACACAAGGTCTTGTCTGACAGTGATATGCACATTTGTCTGCAAACATTAAATGTGGGACGTTTCTTTTATTCACACCAGGAATCATTTCTGTGGGATAGAAGAAGCAGTAAAATATTCCCCTGTAAGCAGAAAAGGGAGATAATATCTAATTTTCACTGTATTTGATCTTACGTTACACAACGCTCACTATTTTGAACACTTTGTCTTTCCTTTCATCTGATATAGTAGAGGCAGCATATTGTCTCCAAATGGCTGAGCTTCAGCAGCTGACCAAAGCCTTTCTGTCTTTCCATGGCCATACCAAATAGACTCCAAACAATGAAAAGATACTTTAAGTAAAGAGAATATGCATTTACTTTCAATGAGAAAGTCTAAAACAATGTTTTGTTATCTTTTGATACTACTGAACATCTGCAAAGTAAAGCAAACCCCACTCCACGCATACCCACTACATTATACTGTTCCATTTCCCCTCCATTCCCATCCTCATTTCACCAACTTCTTAGACAGTATTGTTCAAAACTGAAATTACTTATCTGACTGCAAATCAGTTTTGAGAAAATTAAACAACGTTTGCAAAGCTCTAGACAGCTGCTCAATGAGCTACGGCAATTTGCCACAGAATGTGCTTTAAGTTTTACTGTATGACACTATGGTTGATTAAATCAAATGGTAACTTCCTAAAACAAGTAATACCCACTTTCAAGAGCTACTCTACCAAATTTAATCATCAACAATGTACATTGATTGTAAATAAAAGAACAAAGTATGTAGTGTTTATTATACTTTTCCTTTTAATAAACTCAAGAACATGTGAATATCCTAGAATAGGAGCAGCAGCTTCTAACCAAATCCTCCTGACATCTGTGCCACTAGGATTTTAAGTACTGAAACAATACAATTAATGATTCTACACTTCTTTGAAAAAAATCACTGAGTGCAACCATTAAACTAGCTCAGCCAAGTCCACCACTAAACCACATCATCATGTCTATTAAATACTACCAGAGATGGTGACTTCATTGCTTTCCCGACAGCCTAACGTCTGACAACGCTTTCAGTGAAGACATTTCTCCTAATGTCCAATCTAAACCTCTCCTCATGCAGCTTGAGGCTGTTTTCTCTCATCCTATTGCTTGCTACTTGTGAGAAACCAGTATCAGCCTCTTCAGGTAGTTGTAGAGAGTAGTAAGGTCTCCGCTCCCTGTTTATCCAGGAAAAACAACCCCAGTTCCCTCAACCACTTCTCATTCTGTCCAGACCCTTCACCAGCTTCATTACCCTTCCACGGATCTGCTCCATGACCTCAATACAGTTCTTGTGCTGAGGTGCCCACATCTGAACCCAGTATTCACTGTGTCCTTCCAGACTCACCAGAAATGAGTACAATCACTTCCCTAACCCTACTGGCCACAATACTTCTGATGCAGGCTAGGGTACCAAATGGTGAAGGAGCCAACAAGAAAAGGTGCTANACCAATATCAGCCTCTTCAGGTAGTTGTAGAGAGTAGTAAGGTCTCCGCTCCCTGTTTTTCCAGGAAAAACAACCCCAGTTCCCTCAACCACTTCTCATTGTGTCCAGACCCTTCACCAGCTTCATTACCCTTCCACGGATCTGCTCCATGACCTCAATACAGTTCTTGTGCTGAGGTGCCCACATCTGAACCCAGTATTCAGTGTGTCCTTCCAGACTCACCAGAAATGAGTACAATCACTTCCCTAACCCTGCTGGCCACAATACTTCTGATGCAGGCTAGGGTACCAAATGGTGAAGGAGCCAACAAGAAAAGGTGCTATGCTGGACCTTGTTCTCACCCGTCCCTGCAGGTGTTTAAGGCCGGGCTGGATGAGGCTCTGGCCAGCCTGATCTAGAGTGGGGTGTTCCTGCACATGGCAGGGGGGTTGGTCTGGGTGATCCTGCTGTGGCAAGAGGATTAGACTGGATGATCTTTCAAGGTCGCTTCCAATCTGTAATGTTCTGTTCTGTGACTTGGCCTAGGTGATCCTGCTGTGGCAGGGCAATTGGACTAGATGATCTTTCAAGGTCCCTTGCAATCCCTAGTGATTCTGTGATTCTATTCTATGATTCTATGAAAAATCTGTGTGGCTCATTTCATATGAGTTGTCCTCAAACGTATTTGCAAATGAATGAAGTTAACTCTTTCTCCTTTCCTTTTTAGGCTCAAAAGGAAAACTGGAAATAGAAATCAGGTTGCTTTTCCTTGTAGCTATTGCTGTATTTTCTGCTTGATGGAGCTGTAGGAAATGCACAAAACAGGTGCATCAACATGGCAATTCTAATGCTCCAGAGCTAGAGAAATGATGCTTTTCTTCAAGTCTCCTACAGTACTGAGGGTTCAAGCATTCACACTTTTGGTATCTCCAGGATCTTAAACATTTCTTAAACCACAAGGAAATAACAATAAAATTGTAATGGATTAGACTTCTCAATTAAGAATTTCATGTTTCCAGTGCTTATCCACTTCTTCTGTGTCACTTGGGATTTCTGAGACTAATCCCTCAGTTGTGTTTAACAGACTTGCAGAGTCCTTGAGTATTTTAGTAACCATTCACACAGAAGCTGCTTAATGCCTTTATCATATCTTCTAATAATTTCCAGTTCCATTTTCTTTATTTTTAGAGGATGTCAAACCCAGAAGAATGAACAGAACTGCACATATTAGTCAAGATTCTAGAGAATCCTATTTGATCAGTGTCACAGAGTTATGTTTCTTGTATTCCTTCCTCATCACAGAGATAACTCCTGCTTTTACCTTCCCTTGGCATGGTCTGACTTTCTGGTTTTCCCTTTTTGGGTGATAAGCACAACTGCAGTGAATTACTAGTTTTTATTTCCTTCAGTTAGTCTGCATTGTCTGACAGTGTGGTCTGGAGCCTAAACCTGTTTTATCATGCTGGAAAAATATATGACAGCTACAATAGCTTAAAAAATGTAGCAGCAAACTTTTCTTTCTCATCCACTACTTGCTCCCACATCAAAGGCTGCTAGTCACAACATAACAGACACCATCATCACTAGGGTTTCCCATAGAAGCTGAGCTGGAGTTGCCCTGTAAAAGTGCTTCATTCACATACATCTGGACAGGTAGAGCTATAAAAAGCTTATTTCAGTGAAATAATATTTTTCCTTCTGTGTACCTCCACAAATATTTTAGGGAATCTTTTATTCCTGAGATACAAGCAGAGAGCTGCCTTTCTTTCTTCTTGCTTTCCTAGAGGATTGATCTTGACCCATCTGAAGCTATCTAATAGAAACTAGCCACCTGGAGAGCTGACTGGGTCTCATGCCTGATTTTCCTATAAATGAAATAAAATAGGAACTTTCTCTTCCAAGGTCTTATAAGATTGTGGATTCTAACAGCACAGTCATTAGACACATCTATATACAAAAAACAATTAGCTACCCAATTCTCCTTTAATCTTATCTTCAGTTGCAAGTACTGTCAGTTTTACAAGAGTAGCTTATTCTGAGTTTTAAGCTGAAGACAGCAAAAAATGTCATGTTGTTGTTTCTGCCTATTTATCTGTCTTCCAAGACTTTTCTGATGGTCACCCTCTCACTGTAAGAAAACCAAATATTCCCTGGAGTAAGTAGCTTGGACTTGCTTCACAGCAGCTTCTCTGTCTGACTGTTTATGTTTGCTATGGTAGGATTCCAATAGGAATAAATTTGTTTCCATCAAGCACATCGGTGTGGTGAGCACTGTCCAACTGCATTATGATTTTATACAATCTTTCCAAGGATGTGTGTAGTCCACACTGCCACAACATAATGATTCTATGAGGTTCATCCCAGCCATAATGATTCTATGATTCTATGAGGTCCTTTCCAGCCATAATGATTCTATGAGCATGATTTTACTGCACATGTTCAGGTATCACTCATAGCTAATGAGACATAGTATCACTGGAATTTACTATCCAACGTGGATGATCTTTGAAGTGATTATAAACACAGACAAAATACCAAACTTACCTAATTTGCACTTCAAACCAGCGTCCGTCATCTACTCTAGCAGTAGTAGAGATGTTTTTTATCTCTTCTGCTTCATCACATAAAAACTGGCACTGCAGAGGCAAAATGCTTTAATTACATAATTTCTAATAATTAAACAGTTACAAGCTTAGAAACTTGAATGCAAAAATAGCAAATGGTTTCATAAAAGGTGTTGTGTGTATCAAGGAAAGCTCGCACCTCATTAAAGATCCAGATCAGCAAGTCAGTTGTGGCAGAAATAGACAAGCACACATGAATGATTGCTAGCCTGCATGAAAAAGCTATCATCTTGGTGTATTGTACAGTCAGATATTATGGGTCTGATCTGCAGAGAAGGTGACCATCTGCAACCCAGCTGAAATGAACATTGGCCACAGGTGAATTTTACACACCATTTTATGGCCTCCTTGCACTTCTGAACATGCAATGTAGCGTGCAGGCTTGAGCATTTGGGAACACCATTTAATTTCCTATACTAATGTGAACAAGCACTTGACTTCATGGTTTGTCTACTTGTAATTGTAGCTTGATTGTGAGCTCAGAACCATTTGTTCATTGGGCTTTAAATCTACATTTAATTGACTGGCTTTGTGAATGATTAAGTGAATTCAATTAGTTTTAACATGGCACACTGGGATCCCTGAGTAGATTTTTGTTAATTAAAGTGCTTTCATATTTTATGGTGCTTGTGATATGTTAGAAAAATATTTTCCTGCATCATTACTTTACCACAGATACCAGTTAGATGGACTTGAAACCATCAACCTTTTCTAAACCTTGGACAAATTCCTGCCCCTGAATAATCTCATTTGCTCTTGGAAAAGATAGCCACAGTAGAATAAATTCACAGTAAATCACAATACAGCAAAAGAAAGTGGAATGTTCTTGTCTTCCTTTTATGTCTACAATTTATTTATCTTTTTAGTATGATCATACTCTTTAAGGAAATGTAACTAATATTTGCTATTCCTACTAGTAATTTCACAATCCTAAAAGAAGATTACAGCCAAACTTTTGGAAATTTTCAACAGGAAAATAGAAGATCTATCATGAGAAAAGAAAATTCTCTTTTAACACCTTTTCATATACTCTTTAGTCTCTGTCCATTCATTCATAAAGCTCAAGCTTCATCTCTTCATCAGAAAAGAATGAATCATTTGTCCAAGGTACAGATATACTGAAAAGCACACTTTATTGTTTATAAACAAATGTATTCTCATTAGTGTGTCCAAGAAAACCAGTCAAGTGGGTTAATGTGATCTTGTGGAACTGTGAATTAACATGATTGATGAAGTAGTTGGTTTCTACTCAGAGCCACACAGTAACAAACACACACAGTACATTTGCCAATTCATAAAATTCCACAGTGTCTTTTGTAATGAACTTGCACATGAGGTTCAGGTATTCTAGACTTCACCTATAAAATAAAATGCCCTAATTCATATCAGCTGTAAAAACCCAACTGATGTATTTTATTTGTTTTTTTAATGCATACTTCTTTGTAAGAGACAGTTGAATTATAATCAGTATTCCATTGTCTTCTAGCACCAGCTCTTGTGAGATATATTAATCATATTAGCCAGGAATTTGCCCTAATAGATAACAGGTTTGACATTTCCTTAAAAATTTGACTATTTTCCTTAAAATACTAAACAATATCAAGACTGCTTTTAGCTTTATCTAACTTGTTTTACAACAGGAAATGGAAAAAAAAACCCAACATTTTTAGAGATCCCACCTTTTAGTTACTTTCCCTTCAGTCAGAGCTTTTGATGCCTTACCTGTAAGGTGCCATGTCTAATGAAAAGCTGAATTAAAAAACGTCCTGTTGTTTCTGGGCTCTGTTCAATATACAGGAGGAGTCCATTAGGATTATAGGTCTTAAATTCCAAGTGGATGAAGTTCTGCATGTTCAAACTAAAGCCTTGGAATTCCAGGTAAGAATCACCATCATAGCGAGCGTAGCTGAAATCTGTAAAGAGAATTGAGAGAGACGTAAGGATACAAGGAGATTATTCTTCTTCACCCACTGCCTTCTTATTCTGCTAATGGTAGCAAAGACCAGAGTTCTCTTTAATATCTGTCAAGGAGAAAACCATTAATCTGAAAATTTATGTTAGTTGTCTGGGTTTGAGTTAGAAAGGAACAAATTCTGTTCAGTGATTTTACTTTTCAGCTCAGTCTCCTTTCACTAACTGCATCTTCTGCAGTTAATGATGTATTTGTGCAGACAGTGGCTGCCCCTACAAGTGATAGCGCTTGGTGTTTACAGTCAGCACCAAAGATGAGCTTACAGAAAGGCTCCTGATATGCCTGTGCAGACCAGACTACTGCTAAATGTTCTGTACTACATTGAACTCTGGTAAGAGACAGCATCTGTGGAGAGGAACAGATAAGATAGGTAACCCTACACTGACAGACAGAGTATTCCCTTTCATTTACCTCTTATTTGGTACAAAGCTGGAAGTTTGAAAGGGTTAACCCCTCTACTTCAATGGCCAGCATCTGAGAACAGCTTCCATTCTGCTTTTGATCCGAATCCATGTATTCTTGTCTGCAGTTCTGGAATCCAGTTCCTGAATCTGGTTCGTGTCTACCCTCTATCCCAGTTTGGGACTTTGCTAGCACCTGATGTAATTGCTATCAGCATGGGTTGGGCATTCGATTTGTATATCTGTGTATATACTTCTTATCATTGTTAATATTTATGTTGAAGCTGCTTTAGTGTTCCTTTACACTCCTGTCCTGGGTTAGAATGAATGCCTAGATCAGTCAATACAAACACACGAACCAGTTCTTGTCAAGAATTCAACAGCCAATGAAGCAACTTTGCTAAAAAGAAAGTATTGAACCCAATAAGCAGAGGAAAAATCCCCAAATAAGTAAAAGAACAACAAAAAAAGTAAATCAGAAACTGTACCAGAATGCCATTACACGCACTCAGAGAAACTGGAAGCAGCTAACACATTGATTTGGGGCTTCAGAGGAGAGCCCTGGAAAACACACTCTAATCAGAAGAGGAAATTCAGCCATCCTCTCTCTCCACAGAACTCAGTAGGGATCCTGAGGCCCTCTTATGTTGTGATGCTTGCGGAAAAGTCCCTTTTCCAGTCCTCTTGCAGACTGTGTGTGTGCTTGGCCTCTTGGCCCAGCAGAGCTCTCTGTCTGCCAAGAGACATAATGGTCTGATGGGGCAACTATTTCTAGTTTCAAAATAAAATGCACATTTGGCATAAAAGCACAAAATCAAACACCTGAAAATCTGGCAAATTTTCAAACTACAACAAGTCCTTAACTCCTTATACTAGACCTTAACTTTCTAGTCCTTAATTCTCCTTTATTTTCCCCTTTGAGGAGAGAGAGGGGTTAATAGAGAGGATCTGTCATTCATCTAGTGGGCAGCCCAGCCCTAACCCATAACATTAGTCTTCTTCTGTCAAAGAAGCAACCAATCATAAAGGTTTAAGCCAAATCAGATTAAGCAATCAACTAGGATCAATACCTGGTAGGAAATCACATCACTTGGTACAATCTAGCAGCTAGGGTCCCCATAAATCAAGATTAATTTTCTCCCTATGAGGCATTCACATGGATGCAAGAATGGGTTGGAAGGCTTTGCAGAAACCACACAAGATTGCAAAGGAGGAAGACATTCTACAATCTAATTATGAATTTGGCATCTTAATCAACTACATCAATTATTTCTGTTTAACACAAACCCTGGGATGTTACTGGGGTGAGAGCTGAATATTTCCTTCCTGACTAAAGCTAGCTTGTCTGTTTGATTAATCTAGATATCCCTCTTAACCTCCAGCAGCCTGTGCCATAGCTGGCAATGTCAGATTTAAATTAAAAACTCTTGTTGAAATGGAAAGGGATGTGTGAATACAGGGCTGCAAGCCCATCATGAGGCAGAGAACAATACTAAAACCAGCTTCCTTTATTTTTTTCTCCTTTCCTGTCCCATTTTATAAACAGGACAATTTCTCTAGTAAAGGGCAGACAAAGCATCAGAGGATTATCTGCAATCCCTAACCCTTGTATTTTTTTCCTTACTGAACTGAACACTGAGCACTAAATCCCTCACTCCATTTGCCCCGGTACAGTTTTGTTTTTCCCATGGGACTGCTCAGTTAACCTCACAGTGCTGAGATATTGATACCTGACCACATCTTCTCCAGTCCACTGAGGAGATAAGCTTGGCTGAAAAGCAGCACAGTTACATGGAACACCTCTTTTCTGCCATCCTAATTCCATTGGTTCCGTCTTAGTTTTATGGAAGTTTTGGAATTTGTTGGTTTTTTTTTTTGCATAACTCAGTATATAATAAAGTGAGAACAGGTGAAAATTATATCAGTTCTTTGCTGCTTTGCTAACATGAAGCATCTGAGCCCCTATAACTCACAATAAGAGAGAACAATCTGTAATCATGAGGAGAAAAAGAAAGATGGATGGGGAAACAAGGCAGTTTATGAATGATTCCTGATTATGAATGGTAACTGAGGTGAGACTGAGATATCTACTAAATTTTAAGACCAAGCAACTAAAAGCTAGTGGTACCGACCTTTAGATTTGCATGTACAACTGTAGTAAGCGCACAGAGCACTGCAGACAAAGACTGAACTTTACTCTCACTTACATCCAAATCTTTTATCTTCCTGGTGTCTCAAGTGAGGCTGCCTTGCAAGACAATACACTCCACTATTCCATTTTGACTTCTTGTGGGGAATATATTCATGCTGCTAGTCAGAAAGCTCTTTAAAGGAATCAGTTGCAGTGAAATTGCTTGCATTGCTCTGTGCCCATAATTGCCCATTGCTCTGCCAGTAAGAGATAAAGCAAGAGAGCACTGAAGAATATTTAGCAGGTTCCAGGTTCTTGTTAAATCCATAAAATGTGCTATTTGAATCAGAAATTATTACATAGCTACTAAAAATCCCACTGCTTTGGTTCTACCTATACACATTCTCATATTGTTTGCAACAGAACAAAGTATAATTTTATAAAACATGAGCTCTGCTTATAATCCTTGTCCTACGCTTACGCACAGCTTTTTAAGAAGACTTGTAGAGCTGGATTCCTAGTTTGTTATTTACCCTAAACAGACTGCTTATCACCCAAGCCTTTAGAAAAGAAAGAACATAAAAATTGAAGCTGTATTTTATCTTTCACTCAGAATGTCTAACACTAGTGTTTCTAAGAAACAGGAAAGCCCTTTGGCCCGTAAAATCCTTTCAGTTGCAGTTCATTCACCTGTGTATGTACAACTCTTGGACCTCTGTTGTTTACAGGAATTCACATTCATGTCAGAATGTTCAAAGGTGTAAGACCTACCTGCAATGAAAAGCCACCAGTGCACGCAGGGCTGAAACCCAGTTAACCGGCAAGATCCATTAACTCTTGCCACCACCTGCTGCATTTCCTCTGTTCCTGAAAGCTTCTTCTCCATCACCTTCTGAACAGAGGTCTTCAAATGTAAAACTTCTCAAGGGCTAGGAAATGTAAATTTTGCTTTATAATGGCAGAGTAGTTTTTTATGAGCATACGCTTCTGTGGATGTTGGAGTTTTAATCTCTGGACATTGCTATGTCTAAAGTATTCAGAATCACATAATTATTGAGGCTGGAAAAGACCTCTGAGCTCACCAAGCCCAGCTCATAACCTGACATCACCACATCAGCTAGACCAGGGCACTAAGGGCCACATTCATTCTAATCTTAAATACCTCCAGAGTTGGGGACTCCACCACCGCCCTGGGCAGTGCATTGTGACAGGAAGCTCTAGCAAGAAGATTTAAACTCAATATATGATGATATTTGGAGTCCTCAATGCAAGAAGGACATTAACAGCTCATAGCAGGTCCAGAGAAGGCCACAAAAATGATCAGAAAGCTGGAACATCTCTGCTGTGAGAACAGGCTGAGGTAGTTGGAGTTGTTCAGCCTGAAGAAGACTCTGGGAACACCTTATTGCAGCTGTTCAAGAAAGATAGATAGAGACAGATTTTTTATAATCAAGGATGTTGTGACAGAACAAGGGCCAACGGTTTTTTAAGCTAAAAAAGGAGCTTACATTGGATATTATTAAGAAATGTTTTACAGTGAGGGTGGTGGATGACTGGAACCAGGTGGCCCTGGGAGCTGGTGAAGGCCTCATTTCTGGAATTATTCAAATTCAAGGTGACGTTGGATGAGGTTCTGGGCAACCTGATCTAGTGGCAGCTGTCCCTGTCCCCTGCAGGGAAGCTGGACTAGATGACTTGTAAAGGTTCTTTCCACCCCAGTGCATTCTATAATTCTATGACATAGAAGGGACAAGCTGCTGAACCCTTTACACCTGAAAAAAAGAACAGTAGAAGCACTGCAGATAGTTACAGATAGTGAGTCAGGTAAAATATAATTACGTTAGTTAGCCTTCTCCACTATTTCCTTCTCCTATGAGTATTCATCACAGCATCCTTTTAATTTACATGAAAACACATACCAGGAACTCGAAGTTTAACCAATAGGTGATTATTGGGGTATTTATTCTTCTATAACCTTGAATAATCAATAATTACTGAAATAATTACTGAAAAATCATGAAATTAATGATTTTCTTTTTCATTCATAAGTAATTTTTCAGTCCCCTAATTAGGATTGACAAGAACCCAAAGCACAAAGCAAATTCAGCCATGATTTTTTTTTTTATGATATAGTATCCCATGTATTTTTCCTTCACTTCTTGAGGAACATGGGAAATACACAAACAAAAAGGAAAAAGTGAAGTTTAAAGTAAAAAGAAAGACTTACATATGTTTTTGTAGTGAAAAAGCTGCTTAGTAGGAGGTGCTTCAGTAGAACATTAGTGTTCTGTATCCTGTGGAAGACTGTCAAATTGACTTTGTCAAAGCTAGAGTGTACACAAGCTTTGCATTTCATAGCAAGTATTTTAAGCACTAAACTTCCCCGTGCACTTCCCTCACCGTTTTCCTATACAGCTGGGTTTGCTGACTGCGAAGCCACTTTTTCCATGTGTGCATTACCCTTTCCATAGCAGCACTGGGTGTGCACAGCGTTAATGATGTGATTTTGTTCCACTTGAGCCACTGCTGAAGCAAAATACTTCATGTGAGAAAAAACAATTGGTGTGAGAGAGCAGGAGTACAGCATGATGTTCGCACTGAAGATGTGAAGCCTTCAGGGAAGATTCGAAAGGGACATAACAACAGCCTTTCAGAACTTAGAATGAGTTTGCTGAGGAGTCTGTCAGGCTCTTTGTGCTCTCAGAGAGGAATAATAGGTGGGTGAAAGAAAATGGTCTTAAATTGAGACAGGTAACTTCCCACAGCAGAAACATGTTTGCTGTCCTAACTACAAAGAATTCATGTCCTCTCAGTTTTGTGAACTCTGAGAAAATATAAAAGCAGGGTTAATGGATAATAGTTATGTGATACAGGGTTTTTTTACCTCTTTTAGAGCCTTAGGTGACCTATGCAGGTATCAATGCTTTTTCTTGGCTCTGGATATACTGAAATAATCTCAGCTTTCATTTTCTTTAAATTCCTATCTTCTTTTTTTTTTCCTCTGAAACCCTAATTTCTTTGGATTTCACATGTAATGAGTTATGCCAACCACTTTGTTTTGAATCCAAACATAAGGTCAGTCATTCCAGAGAGTCCTAGAGGACAGCCAGAGCAAAATAATGCATAGGTTTCATTCTTTATTTTATAAGTCCAGTAACCTATTTCAAACTTGTAATCAGCATGTAAAAGCTTTTGTTTTACTTTTGAGGAGTCTCAAGTTACTCCCTGTGTTTTTTTTTAGTCTTTTCAGCTGAAGCACCTTAAAGCCAGAGCAGAACAAAGACCACCTCTTTCTGGATGCAGTGCTGCATCGCTGTGATATGCCTCACCTTTGGTTCCACATTATGTAAGCACAGTTTCTGTGAGCCCATGCTTTACACTGTCAGGGAAGCCTGTGCTGCTTGACTAGCAGAGAGTTATGGTTACGTTCTTCTCTCAAAGTTGAAATGTTCTCTAATGGGGCATGCTAAGCAACAATAAAATGTGAGCGATGTACAGAACCATTGCCAGTGACCACAAGCAGCTTTCAAGCAAAGAAGAAAAACCAGTCATGAATAACCCCTTTTTCTTTTGTCATGTTCACACAGAGCTACAGATTTAAGTGCAAAATTCTTCCCAAATAAAAGCACAGCTGCTTTAGAGCTCCTGTAATTCACACTGTCTATACTCTCAGCCTAAAAATACATATACACATACATAGACTTCAACGGCCTTAAAGGGATGGGGAACCAGGTCCTACACCCCAGGAAGCTCCTTTCCTTTTCCTTTCCTAACACACATATCAGTCATGGTGTTGATCTATGTTTTGTTTCTATACTCCTTCGTGTTCAGAAGTCAGTCTACAATCATGCAGGTCGGGAGATCTGCATTTAGCCTCCACGTTCACTGGATAAAGGAGACAACAGACTGCATTTTCTATTAATTTTCAGTTCTTCCTTCCATTCTGTTCAAGAGTTCAACACAGTTGGAAACAAACCCAAAAAACTCTATACATAAAAGTTCTTACACAATACCTTGCAAAAATATTAAACAAAAAAAATATCTATAAAAGCAGCACAGACCTTCAGAGCAAAGAAGTACAAAGAAACCAAGACTGCAAGAAATATTGAAATTCAGGGACCTCTAGCCATACAAATAGCAACGTTCTGTAGTACAGACATTATTGGCAGTGGGAATAAAATCCCTTTTTTAATACCGCAAATAATTGTTGTGTTTATTATTCACAGGTTTTGTATACCGTGGCAGACATGGGAATGAACCTTGTTTGTACTACGTGTAGATTATCCCATATGCAGGGATTAACAGTAGATTGTATTCATGGTAATGATTTCCATAGCTACATAATGATTTCTGTGTACAGGTAAGGCAGATCAAATATGTAAATACATAAAGAACAAATCAAGCATACTGTTTTTAAAATACCTTGGGGAAGGGAACAGCAGTTCTTTTTAAACTATTTTAAATATTTTACATACAAGAAAACTCACTGACCAACAAATTGTTTTATTTTTGTCCTTTATTCATGGCTCATACAGGCAAAAAACAATGTTGTGGAGAGCTCCCCATGGAAAGAAGGGGTTGGAATGCTGAACTGTGCTCAGCAGTCTGGACTATGTGCCAGTGAAACATTTGTTCCACAACCTTTCAAAATTAAAAGAGTTAAATGAGTTCACTTCAAACTAAATAGAAATCAAATGCACCTTCTTTTCCCCAGGTATAACGTTTGGAGAGCTCTAACACCTGCATTATTCACAACAGCAGAGAAATCCTGAAGTACTTTGAAATTACTTTAGGATGACTCCGTTGTAAATGTCTACAGTGAGTAAGATCCCAATATCTGTTCATTTCTATTGCGCTATTCATTGATGCCTGGATTTGGGAAGCCAAACTGACAGCCCTTTGCAGATGGTCAGGAGAGCACTTTTACTTCCATATCTTTCTAGAATAAACCAGTGCAAGTAAACTGTGGCTATGCTCTGCCTTGCCAGAACAATTATAAAAACACTGTTTTTTCTGGAAATAGCTATTTACTACTAAGGTAGGTAGCTCCTGGGTATATTTCAACATCTGAACACTCGGTAATTTTAGCAGTTAATATAAAAAAGCAAGCAATACAAATCTTTCTCTTCTCCCATATACTTAGTGTATTTGAAGAACAGCATGCTCAAGCAATGCGCCCCTTTCCTCCAGCTGCTACTTGCCCAGAAGCAACACTTTAACTCTCATTTTTTCTACTTACTTTCCGATGTCAAATTCCCTCTGTCTCTTTTGCACTCAGATGTCCCTCAGGACCCACTATAATACTTTTGCCTTGCTGGGGCCCTGTGCCAAAGCAACTTTCTGTATTTCCCAGTCATGTTTAAATTAGACTGACAGAAACGTCTTCTCTAAAAGCAAGAGTAGAGAAGATTGCTATACAAGATATGTCACCTGGCCCAGTGGACTTGAAAATCTGTATGGGGTTTTTTTGTCTTTGCATTTACCACTGAGGAGATCATATTAAGTGCTTCTCCTGCAGCCACTGCTGCTAAATGAATTCCACCAATAACTCAACCAGAAAATACAAGTGCATAAGATAATGGAAAATTTGCTGATGTTGAGAAAAAAATCAGGGTAAGATATATGTGATAGAGCTTGACCAAGTTCAAGGTTTATAACAATGGAACTATAATAAAAACTCTCAGGCATCTATTCTGTCTGATACTAATAACAGAACTGCTTAAAATGCATACGGATGAAAAGAAGCATAATATTGCTGAAAGTTTAAAGCACTTCTGCTTTAACTTGATATTCTGCTCGCTCATACTTTGAAAAGGTATTTGTCTAGGAAGAAAGGCTCAGCATTCCTTGTCTAGAAAAATGCGCATATGTGCTTCACTATTCACATAGTGAATACTATGTGCTTATGCATACATTTGAGGGTAATAGCATCCAGTGTCTGATTTTTTTTCCTAAAAATACAAACAAACCACTAAATAAATTAGTTGATCACCGTGCATTTAGAAATAACAGTTCCCCTACATCTTCTTACACAAACATTGACTGCAAAGGAATGAGGGGTTGAATGTAATTAGTGTAGGAAATAAGAAAGTTCCTAAAACAGGTTTCTGTTTCATGCTCAAGTGTGCATTTTAACATCAAACACACCAGGCTAGATCTATGAATGACAATATTAGCTCAGGGGGATGAAGTGAGACTGGTGTGGCTGCTGCCTGCCAGGCACACGGGAGACTTGTAAAAATATGGGCTAGCTCAACAACATAGAGATACTGTGAAAGGAAGGAGGTGTTAAGTTGTAGTGCAATCACCAGGCTACTAGAAAGAGATTCACGGCAGGAATAGTTAAAAAAAAAAACCCCCCACACACAAAAAACCTCAAAGATAATAAACCTCAGTTCTGCGTGGTTCCATTTCAGCTAAAGCCCTTGTTGTTTCTTTCCTTTTTAAAACAAACCTTAAGAGACACTGAGAGGATTAAGTATTGCCACAGCAAAGATGAGGAGGAGTTATAACCTTGGGGATAATTTAGCCTGCTCTCAGCAGAACTTCACAAGCGTCACCAAAATCTTTCCCTTCTGCTGCCCTTTCTATAAAGTGCTGGCACCCAACAAAGGCAGCATCAAGCCCAGAGCCGCTACTTGGACATAGTTGTACAAACAGGACTGATGCTATTGACCCTAACAGCAAAGCCATTGTGTTCTGATACACTACTTAAGTCACATCTGGTACTCACAGAATCATTTAGTTTGGAAACATATACCCCACCCTGTTTGGTCCACTATTAGACCCACCACTAAAACAAGCTCCTTATGATTCTTTCAAATAAAATCTTTCCAACAGGACTGTGTTCAGTCTGTAGCTCTGTTTTCCTTTCCCCAAAAGGACTGTTCATTGCAAGTATGTAGTTGTCTTATAAAAGAATTACTAATGCACTAAAGTAAGAGTGAGGTAAGCCTTCTTTGTCCTTCCACCACCTTACATCAAGTGTTGGAAGCCTGCAGGCAGTTTAGTGTGCTGGTACATATTTTATTCCTGCTGAGCTGTCCTGACAGAACTGTGCTGCCATTCAGCGAGACCTGGACAGGCTAGAGAGCTGGGCAAAGCGGAATTGAATGAGGTACAACAAGGGTAACTGTAGAATCTGGCATCTGGGCAAGAACAACCCCAGGGACCCGGATAGGCNTTTCCACATCAGGAAGGTGTTCCACTCCCTTTGTCATCTGTGTGGCTCTGTGCTGGACTCTCTTCAAGCAGCTCTATGTCCTTCTTGAACCCAGGGGTCCAGAACTAGACACAATATTTCAGATGTGGTCCCACCTGGGCAGAGTAGAGAGGCAGGAGAACCTCTCTTGATCTCTTAACCACAGCCCTTCTAATCCACCCCCAGATGCCATTGTCCTTCTTGGCCACAAGGGCCCGTTGCTGGCTCATGGTCATCCTGCTTTCACCAGGACCCCCTAGTCCGTTTCTCCTACGCTGCTTTCCTGCTGTCAGTCCCCAACTTATACTGGTACCTGGAGTTGTTCTTGCCCAGATGCCAGACTTTCAACTTTATACTTGTTCCTTAGTCGCGTTTTTGTTGCTATGATAGCTTAGTTTGCTGAATTTATACCAGTAGGGGTGAGCTTGATGTATTTTCCCCGTCTTTTGCATACCACCCATTCTTAAAATCAGGCTGGATGTTTATCTTCTAATTAGAAACCACCTTCATAAACAGGGTGAATGTAAAACATCATCTTACCTGCCACTGATGTCTCCCGTCTCTTTGAAATGTGAACAATCAAGACAGAAATGCTTGAGGAAGGACTCAGGTACAAAATGACAATTTGTATAGGAGGTGGAAATAACCTCATTTCACAGCCAAACCCTTGCAGAATTTGCAGTTGTTTTGCAAGTATTCAATTTTCTGCCCACTCTGGGAGTGTGCCAAGCACTTCCACCTAAATGCACTTGTTAGCTCTCACAGAAATCTGAAATTCACCTCAGCTAAACCCAGAGCTTACCTCTGCTATAGAAAAATAACATCTAAGGAAAAGAGTGTTTCCCCTGACGCCTTCAAGTAAAGATTCCTCAGGAAAATCAACACTGACCCATACTTGAATATCACACAGCAGCAGCCACTGAGGAATTCCTGACAAACACTGGGTTCTGCTTTGGCTAAAACAAAAACATCTGCAAAAATGGATTGTTATTTGAGAGCTAGAGGATTTTATATTTTACTTCTCGAGGAAGTTATGCAAGAATTGTCAGCAGTTATAGATAAGCGTAGGAAGAATTCTTATTTACATCAAATAGAATATGAAAAAAATATCAGTGAAATTGTGGGGACAATAATATTTCATGTACCAAATTCTGTATTAAATTCTCTCCAAAATGCTAGTTTGATTTATTAGAAATATTAGGCATGATATCCCAGCAATTGGAAACAAACAATTTCAGGTATAAAAAATAGAAACATGAAGAACACCTACCTGCTATAGATATTTGGATGACAATTATGATTTCAGCCCCCCCCCCATTAATGTGATAATGTGACAGTCACGTAGTTAAACACTACAGGACTTCAGATCTATGGTTTTCAACTTTTTAATGCGGGGCATTCCACAACAGCAGGAGCATGGGGTGTACTCTCTTTAAGGGGAACTATCATTCACAAAAAACAGAATGAATCTGGAACACAATGGAATGAGCAACGGGACCTTTAAAGGTCCCTTCCAACACAAAACATTCCCACGATACTATGATTTTCTTCTCTTACATGCACAGCAGACACAGTTAATGCATGACAGCCAGTTACAGAATCAGAGTGTTATTGAGCCTGGAAAAAACTCTCAGCTCATCATGCCCAGCCCATGAATTAACATCACCACATCAGCAAGACCATGACACTAAGAGCCACAGCCAGTCTGTCATTTAACACTTCCAGGGATGGGGACTCCACCTCTGCCCTGGGCAGTCCATTCCAGTGTCTAATCACCCTTACTGTGAGGAGGGACTTCCGAACGAACATACAACCTAACCCCTCCCCTGATCTTGTCATCCTCATACTGAAGAATTTCTTCCTAAGTTCCAATCTAAACCTATCCTCCTTCAGTTTAAAGCCATTTCCCCTTGTCCTATCACTGGACACTCTTGTAAAAGTCCCTCTCCAGCCTTCCTGTAGTTTCCCTTCAAATGTTGGAAGGCTGCTATAAGGTCCCCCTGAAGCCCTCTCTTCTCTAGGCTGAACAATCCCAACTCCCTCAGCCTGTCCTTGTAGCAGAGGTGCTCCAGCCCCTGGACCATCCTCATGGCCCTCCTCTGGACTCATGCCATGTACCTGGTCTCTTGCAGGCAGTGTGTTACCTTAATAACCTGCAGGAGTCATTAAGACAGCCCTAAAAGTTTCTTGTTTGGGACTGCCAAATCCTTTAGGTCTGGCCACGTGAGCCCATGAAGCACAGTCAGATTCATGGTGTGGTGAGCTGTCTGTGCCTCTGTAATCATGGTAGTTCAATAGATTGAATGGGAATCAGACTTACAGCACTGAATTGGGTATCACTCAGAATTTAAACCTTGCCCACCCAGCCCCCCTGACATCTGAGGATAAGCTGGAACACAAGGAGGTTTATTTTCTGCCAAATTATTTTACTGTCTTCATACAACAGACATATATATTGCCAAACACCTCTGCCTGGAAAGATTGAACCTCCAGCTGTCACCTTCCCTAAGAGTGTTATGGATCATACTGATGTCTCAATAATGCCATTCTGCAGCAGTGAATGCAAAATCCACTGGGATTGGAAAAGGAGGGATTTGTCCAAGACTTCTAGCTGTAGCCTGGTAAACAAGGTTGCCACCTGACTACAAACCTCAAAGGACTTGTGTTTTGTAACAGGATTTTGACTCCAGGAGTTATGTTGTACTACAGACATAGAAAGAATGGAATTGAGGTGATCTCTTAGCACTGAGCAGCTCTGTGCTGTTAAAAGAACGTGTCCTTTTGGTATGAGGGCTGAGAAAACATAGCTAATAATAAAGATGACATACATTTGAAGAAGTCTGGGGAAATATAGTGCAAAATATGTGCAAATACGGTGCTTTCTATCCATTGCATTACAACAAGAAAAGCAAGAAGAAAAAGAGAACAGCTTTAAGGGGTTAAACCTCTTATTTAGTCTGATGAAGTTACAATCAGAAGACTGGCCTACAAATGATCCAAACTAACGTAAAAATGACCACCTAACAGTTGGTGCTAAATGCTGAGTACTCTGCTTTTGTGTGTTTATACTATTTGGGGAGTTACTGAGGAGCACTATCTCCACTAGAGTCATCACAACCCAGTCCCTGTACTATGGCTCCCTGCTCCTCTAAAATGGGATCTGGAACTACATAGTACTTGAAGCATTTTTGGACAGTAATCCAAACCTGTTTGTGAGGCAGAAATCTCTGTAATGCTAGAACACAGAAACCAGAAAGGAGGGTGGCTAGGATTCTGCCCCCTCCTTTGCTGCCAGGTGTCTGTTGAAGGATCACATGCAGATCTGCCTGCATGGAAGCTGAAGTCCAGAATTTCCTGCTGTGCTTTGACCTGTACAAGTGCACTTTCAAGGAGCTAAACGGGGATCATTATTTTCCTTTACAGCTTTGTTACAGAGGTGGTGTCAATGCCACTGTCCATCTTTCATGCTACAAAGCAATTAAATATGACTCCATTCAGCCAGTGGGAAACACAGATTTTTTTGTCTTGGACTCAGTATCTCTAACTTCTGTGTATTAGCAAATCCTAGAAAGGAAGCTAGCCCAGAGGGCATTTTGTCCTTCAGATGGCAAAATTCATGAAAAGCATAAGGGAGGAAGCAAGTATAGATTGTATAGCCTCAGATGAGGGCATTTATCTGGGAGCAGGGAGACACAGAATGATTTGGATTTGCTTTATAGCAGATGGAGAAAGAAGAACTTTTATAACATGATTTACCTGAATAATTTTAGATGCGTTCCTTGAGATGAATCATACCCTAAGCACATCTATTTCTCTGCATAAAGACAGTCTAATGTGAGACTCCATATCCTCCCACAGGCAAAAGCACCATTTATAAGGTGCCAAGAAATCAGTTGTTTAAATGTATCATAGCACATACTTTCTAATTAATACAGAAATGCCTTAATTCATATAGCTACAACTGTTATACAATAAAGTATTCCTATTATCTATCCCTTTTCTTAGCGGATATGCTCATCCTTGTGTCTTTCCTCCTGGCTCTTAAGAATGATGACCTTACTCAAGAATGAGGGAAGGTGGGAGGTTGTAGGGAGGTCACAGGGAACTGTCAGCATCCTCCGGTCTTCACCAGAAAAAGTGTCACAGTTATTTCTCCTCAGGCTTGGGCTGTACTTTGGGTTCTTTTTATACCTTTCCCTGTCACAGCCCATTTCCTTTTCTTGGGCTGCCAGGTGCAACCTGACAGTGAACCCCAGTCCCCAGCAGTGACTGTCAAGGGTCTGTGTGTCATGCCCTCCTCACTAGGGCCGTGTTCAGAGATGAATCTGGAGTGGAAGAGGCAGCAGTCACTGGTCCCAGCATAGGGGTTAAACCAGCAACACCCACCTCAGTCCATGGCCAGGTTGAGACCCTGCACATCTATACCACCATGAGCCTTCAGGGTTAGGCATTATGAACACTGTTGTGTGAAGTCCTGCTAAAGACAAGCTATGGACAATGATAGTGAGCAAGACAAAGAGTATCTATTGCAAATTGTCAGTCAAGTGACTTCTATGATGTGATTAAATGCTACTTTACACATCTGTCATTGGTCTGCTTGTCCTGCTGGGATTAGACAGTGCCAACCTGACAAAGCAAGCCGCAAATGCACGGGCTCTATCAGTGTCAGAGGAACAGAGTAAAGATTCAAAATGTAATCAAGCACCAACTGATTTAAGGCAAAAAGAATGGGACTGCAATGGATGAGGGTAAAGGGAGAAGAAAAGAGGAAAGGAGAAAGTGGGAAGAAGGGAGGAAAAGCAAGGAAAGACTGCAGAGGTTAAACACCACTTTTGGCATGTTACCGGTGCTGCTGCTTTTTGGTGCCACCGTGGAGGGGAGGTGCTGCCATCCCCAACACTTCCCGCCATCCATCCACACTTTCAGTGCAGTTGCCACAGAAGCTCTGTGTTAAGTACTTGCATTTTTGTTAGGAAAAGTCTTGTTTTTTCTGCTCGACTACAAGGATAGCGAAAAAGATACCAGGATTTTACTGATCACGGAGTTGCTTCTAGTCCTGATTTCTATATTCCCCCCAAATGTAACGTTATCTGGTAAAATTTTGTCAGTGATTCCAAACAGAAGCCTCTGGCATTACTGAACATGAATAAAAGGGAAGGCATTTCACTTCAGCAAGGCTTTTGACATTGGTTCCCCTAGGATCCTCACAGGGAAGCTTAGGAAGTGTGAGTTTGATGAATCATAGAACACTTTCAGATGGAAGAGGCCTTCAAGATCATTGAGTACAACCTTTTCCTAGCCCTGTCACCACCACTAAACGATGTCCTTCAGTGCAACATCTACCCTTCTCTTAAAACACCTCCAGGGATGGTGATTCAGCAACTTCACTGGGAAGGCTGTTCCAATGCCTGATAAACCTTACAGGAAAGAAATTCCTCCTGACATCCAACTTAGACCTCCCCTGCTGCTGCTTAAGGCCATTTTCTCCCTCCTTTTATCACTGGCCACTAGGGAGAACAGATCAACCCCTGCCTTTCTGCAACCTCCTTTCAAGTAGTGGGATATTCAAACACAACCTGATATCCATAGTAGCAACTTACATTTCTGACTCCTCATTTCTGGACCTTTCTAATCAGAAAGGTTCTTGAGCTACAGATGTAACTCAGCAAAGCTGACTCTATTGTAAAATCTTTATTTAACATGAAAATTCAACATGTGTAGTAACTGATATATAAGGCTATGGGTGCTCCACTCATCAGTGTTTTTTCACTGCATTCACTCCCAGGTTCATCATATTTCCATACAGTTTAAACCAGGATATGTTCTGAATTTTCCATTTACAACAAAGAGTCTCAGCAATCTCCTCAATTGTCATAGTCTCTATACCTGGTGTTACCAGACCACCAAGAGCATTCAGTAACAAACTCACCCAACCCAACTACTTAGGTTGTCGCAGTAGTTAAGTAATAGATGACTACCATTTGCATAAAAACCACAGGACCAGAGAGAACTTACACAAAATGAAAAAGTAAGCTCCATTAAGACAAACTCTTGCCTTTGTAGCTTTGTAAACTTAACTGAACTACTCACAGTAGGACAGGAAGGGTAGACAAAACCAACATTCAGCCGTTCAGCCAAATGTCCCAATTTCTGCTTGGATCATGTGCAGTGGCAGTTCACCAAATGTTCTTACTCTTTCATTTGATGGAACAAACTTGTTCTGTCTTGGTGAACAACTGTCAGCCTCAGTAATGTGATCAATACTCTGGGGTAAATAAATAAGATTTCATGGAAGACTGTGTGCAAAAACACCTCAGGGAGATGGAACTACAGCCCAAGCTAAATTTAAGCACAGAACAAAGATTAACCTCCCAAGCTGACAAGAGTTGCAGAATTCTGCATTCTGTTCTCAACATGAAGCTCAAAAAGGACTCCCTTAGAGTCACCAGTACTTGTTTATCTGTAGAAAGCCATACTCAAAAGATGCATGGCAGGGAAAAAACCTCAACTGATAATTACAAAGCAGTCAGTAACCTATAGGCTAGTGCTGCCCCTCTCGCTTTTGCCAGCACTGTTTCCTAGAGTCTATTTTTATTTTAATAAAGGAAATCTTTATACACTACATTGATTGAGCTTGTAGAAAGCATGCAGGGATAACATCTCTGAGATAGTTAATATTAGTCTGGTGTTGCTTCAGGAGACACACCAGAACAGTCAGCACTTAAACCACATCAGCATACAGTGTCGAAAAAAAACAAGAAAGCACTGCCACTGCTGTCAGCATGAAGTAGCCTATGCACTTCTAAGGTGCCACAAAGAACAGAGGTCTAGAGGTCATAGCTGTGGAGTATCTAATATTTCCCTGTCCAAGTCTTTTGTGGCAGATAAAATATACAATATTTTTCCATTGCTTAAGCTACAGTTTGTCTCCGTAATCATACTTGCCAGTGAATTGAAGGGCTAGAAGCAAGATATGTTGAGCAGTCTTTCCTTTACCACGTACAATTTCACAGAATCACAGAATGTTAGGGATTGGAAGGGACCTCAAAAGATCATCTAGTCCAATCCTCCTGCCAGAGAAGGATCACCTAGATTCAGTCACATAGAAACATGCCCAGGCAGGTTTTACATGTCTGCAGAGATGGAGACTCCACAATCCCCCTGGGCAGCCTGTTCCAGTGCTCAGTCACCCTCACCATGAAGAAGTTTCTTCTCATATTTATGTGGAACCTCCTCTGTTCCAACTGACACCCATTGTCCCTTGTCCTATCATTGGATGACACTCAGAAGAGCCTGGCTCCTTCCTCCTGACACTTGCCCTTTCCATATAACGAGGTCACTTCTCAGTCTCCTTTTTTCCAAGTTAAAGAGACCCAGCTCCCTCAGCCTTTCCCCATCAGGGAGATGCTCAACTCCATCATCTTTTTGGCTCTGTGCTGGTCTCTCTCAAGCAGTTCTGTGCCCTTCTGGAACTGAGGGGCCCAGAACTGGACATAATATTCTAGATGGGGTCTTACCAGGGCAGAGTAGAGGAGAAGGAGAATGTCTCTTGGTCTTTTAACCACAGCCCTTCTACTCCACCCCAGGATGCTATTCATCTTTGTGGCCACAAGGACCCATTACTGGCTCATGGTCATCCTGTTGTCCATCAGGACCCCTAGGCCCCTTTCTCATGTTTGCACATTTAATACCAGCTTTTTGATACACATTAATTTGTATCAGAACAACTAAGAAAGGAGACATAATGGGCATCTGAGCAAAGGCATTAAATATTAGCAGTCTAATTTTCATTTAAATGCTCTGAAAAGAGAATATATTGTGAAAAGATCTTCTGATATAGAAAAGCTTGATTTTTACTTTTTAAAATAATATTTTCTTACAGAAGGTGCTTTAGACATGGTAATTACCATCACTGTGAAGAAAAGGGTAGTTTCTGGAAGGAAGGAAAAGCAGGAACATCCAATTCTCCCACATACATTTTTTTGTTGAAGGATTTCTGTGCAGAATGAAGCTCACATCCACTATAAGGGAAATAAATCCACCCTACTTTATTTTGTGGTGAAGCTGCAGATGACTAGTACCTTTTTCTTGGTAACAACATGCTTTAAAACTTTATCATCAAGTGTCAGGTTACTGTTGTGAGCAGGATGCAGAGTGAGGGACAAACAAAACCACACCTGTCCTTCTTGGAATTGTCACTTTCCTTTTCCTGTTCTCATTTTTCTGATCTCTTTTGAGCTTCGAGATATTTACTGCCAAACCCATAGGGAAAGGGGCCATGCTTCCACATGTCTGTAAAGTGTCAGACTCACTTAAGGAACTGCACAGGTCACAGGAAAAAAAGTCATTGTGTCAATTCAGTTAATTCAGTTGTAGCTTTGAAGCTTCATGATCTAGACAGCTGCAGCTGGAACCTAAAGCAGAACAGCAGGTGCCTCTCTCTATCAGCCTTGCTTTTTTATACAGAGTGCTAAAGGAGCCAAAATGTATAGGAAAGGGAGAAAGTTGGGTGGGTTTTATTTTTTTCCCAAAGGAAACACAACCAAGGAAAATACCAAACTGCCTAAACACATAAACAACACCAGAACAAGTGTCTGCAGAGATCGGGGTTATAATTTATCATCCATTAATCACTTAAATTATGATAGCTCTAATTCGTCTAACTCTTTTCGCTTAGCAATTTCCATATTCTACTAACAATTCACGGTCTCTACCTATATAAATGCATTGCCTCAGCAAAAAGTTGGAATTCTTGCATGTCTGTCTTTCAGCAGTTTGCAGGAACTTGGAAATAACTGCTCTACTCAGTCTGGCTCTGCTCCCTGTACGAATGTGTCACAACCACAACATAATAGAAAAATTCCAGAGACCACCCTGGGGATCCACAGCAACTCCACCATCCAGGCTGTGGACTTCTCAACATTTCAGTGGTGATATCCCCTCCCAGTTTAGGAAAAATGGTGAACAAAAAACCTGCCCAATTATCAGAGAAATCAGTGTAATCAGAGCAGGATTTATGTTAATTATATGAAAAACCTGTAGCAGAGAAACCATTTCCTCTTACCTATGATCAAAACCATTTCACCGTGGGTCTTTATAAGATACATCAATCAAGGCAAACACACAGACCATTTTAAGATTTCTTGAGAAAAGCTGTAGGTATGTGTTTTGCTGCAGTTTCCAGCTTTCAAAGGAAGATCATACTGGAAACAGAATCACAGAATGTTAGGGATTGGAAGAGGTCTCAAAAGATCATCTAGTCCAATCCTCCTGCCAGAGAAGGATCACCTAGATCCAGTCACACAAAAACATGTNTCTAAGTTAAAGAGACCTAGCTCCCTTAGCCTTCCTCATCAGGGTGATGCTCCACTCCCTTCATCAACTTTGTGGGTCTGCGCTGGACTCTCTCAAGCAGTTCTGTGTCCTTCTTAAACCAAGGGGCTCAGAACTGGACATTCCAGATGTGATCTCACCAGGGCAGAGAAGAGTGGAAGGAGAGCCTCTCTCTATCTCTTAACCTTTAATCTACCCCAGGATGCCACTGGCCTTCTTGGCCACAAAGGCCCATTGCTGGCTCATGGTCATACTGCTGTCCATCAAGAAAGGAACCCCAGGTCCCTTTCTCCTATGCTGCTCTCCAGTAGGTTCTCAATGGTTCTCTCTGGATAAGGCAAGACAGAGCCAAGTGCACCTTACAACCGAAAAGTACTTAAGGGCAGAAATGTTGCTGAAATTAAATTTACATTTAATGAGGTTGGGCTTATGTGAATAAATAAATAAGGTCAAGTGCTGTGTAATGTAAAATGATCTTATCGCAGCTAATGTAATGTGGAGATGAACTAAGTATCATCTAAGAAATTAAAATCTTTGCATAGTGGTTCACTATCAATGTAATCATCAGGTTAGGAAAGAGAACTAATGCAATTATGTGGAGTAAATTGAGGCAAATGAAAAGTGAAGAATGAAGGGTAAACCCAGTTTAGAGTAAAGGAAAATAGGTCACAGAGATGCAACACAGGATTGTAAAGATAATACAGCATTTTAGATGATGGGCAAAAACATGGCCATTCTGAAAACCTGTCTGACACTAACAGGTCACCTTGTAGAGCACATGCACTTGTACAATAACATGTTAAATAAAGGCACTTTTTAATATATATTTAGCTATCAAACCTAAAAGCTTAACAATTTCATACAAATTGTCTTTAATATAAATTAGCTAACTGACTATATCTAGTCTGGTATAAAGTAACGGTGTATCTAGTACAACAAGCAGCTCATTTGCCAGAAAAAGTCCAGATTTTGAAATATATTGTGTTTCTTTGCTCATGTTTCATCTGGGATAGAGTCAATTGTTTCTCCTAGTATTTGGTGCAGTGCTGTGTTTTTGATTTAGAAGAATAATGTTGACAATGTGGCAATGTTTGAGATGATGCTGAGCAGTGCTTACACTGTATCAAGGACTTTTCAGCATCTTGTGCTACCCTGCCAGAGAGGAGGCCAGGGGTGCACAAGAAGAACGGAGGAAACACAGACAGGAGAGCTGTCCCAAACTGTCCAAAGATCCATTCCATACCATACAACATCATGCTCAGCATATAAACTAGGGCAAAAGCTGGCCAGGTGACTATTGCTCAGGAATAGGTTGGGCATCCTTTCGTTGATAGTGAGCAATTGCATTTCATTTCTGTCCCTTGTTTTTCCTGAGTTTAATGTCTACCTTGTTTTATTTTCCATATAACTACATTATTTAACTACATCTGGAGAAAAACTGGGGGTACTAGCGAATGAAAAGCTGGCCATGAGCCAGAAGTGTGCAATTGCTGCCCAGAAGGCCAACTATAAACTGGGCTCAATCAGAAGATGTGTGGTCAGCAGATTGAGAGGGCGGGATTCTGACCCTCTCCTCTGCCCCAGTAAGACATCACCTGGAGTCCTGCATCCAGCTCTGGAGCACCAAAATCAAGGATGAGATAATGCCACAAAAATGATCAAAGGGCTGGATAACAGTAATTAAATAATTATAGTTGTAGATAATGACAATAATTGTATTTCAAGTATTAAACTACTGTATCTCAGTCCTTGACTTTTCACGTTTTCACACTACTGAATCTCCTCAAGTCACTGGGAGGGGTAGTGAGTGAGCAAGCAGCTACATGATACTGAGTCACTGAGGTTAAACGACACCGTGGTTGTTTTGAATACAAAGGTGTGATCTCTCATTTTGGTATGACAAACACACTGGCTCCATAATGAATGCTTTCTTCACAACAGTGCAGCTCTGAATGAGCCGGGATTAAAATGCAGAGTAAATATTGCTCACAAAGAAATCTGGCTGGGAATATCATGAATACGCTCATATGAAACCTGAGAATGTTCTCAGGTTTTTATAATAGTCCAGGAATGAATTAACTCAGGTTGAATTTCATTAATTGTGAGGGTTTATTAAGTGTCCTGAATAGCTACTAATACATAATCTAAAAATCTTTTTCAAGTAAACAGGTTCGTTTTAATAACAGCATTAAGTGCAGCATTATCAGCCTGGGAATGTGAGGGCTGCTCAATGCAGTACTCACATGTGCAGAAAACTTCTTCTCTTCACCTCTTTTTTGTATTGTCTTAAATTTTTCTCAAATATACTTATTAAAAAATAGTGACAAGAAACCTCTTTGTGGATGTTTAAAAGCTGAAAAAGCATTATCGTGGCCTCTCCTTACCTGTGAGGACGAAGTAAGCAGGGGTCAAATTTTGAAACTCTGTTCAAAAAGACAAGAAAAAGACCTGACTGCAATGAGACAGAGATAGGAATTGTGTCCACTGTCAGCCTGGAGAAGAGAAGGCTCCAAGGACTCTTTCACTACTTTGGGAGGTGCCTTTAAGAAAGATGGAGACAGACTATTTAATAAGACTGGTAGCAATAGGGTGAGGGGACATGGTTTTAAATTAGATGAGAGTAGAGTTAGAGTAGGTATAAGGAAGGAAATCTTTACTATGAAGGTGATGAAACACTGGAAAAGGTTTCCTTGAGAGGTTGTAGATGTCTCAACCTTAGAAATATTTTATGAAGTCAGCACATGCAAAGCAGGGACTGAAACCAGAAAAAAGATGGAAACAATTTATGTTTTCACTGAAAAAGCAGTAGGGCAACTGAATTATTGCATTGTATAGTTAATTATTTCACTTGACAGTCCTAAAATACTATCGTTTGTATGTATATCCATTAATCTATGCCTCTTTTCCCACTTCTAAGAGCTCATGAGGGCATTCTCTTACACTACAACCCCAGCCACAAACACAACCCCTGAGACTAATCAGATATGTTTTCAACTGAAATAGACAAAAAATACTCAGTGCACCTTCAGACAAGATGAATTGACATTTGTTGCATGTGCAATACTTGCAGGGAGGATTTGCAGTTTGTTTTGTAGGGTTTTTTAAGTATATCTTCATGGAAATCTATTTTTTTTTAATGTCAAAACCTATAGGAAAAATGTTTTCAGTGGCTTAAGTGTGTAATTCTTTTCATAGAATCACAGAATGTTAGGGATTGGAAGGGACCTCGAAAGATCATCTGGTCCAATCCCCCTGCCAGACAGGGATCATCTAGATCAACTCGTGCAGGAAAATGTCCAGGTGGGTTATAAATGTCTCCAGAGATGGAGACTCCACAACCCCACTGGGCAACTTGTTCCAGTACTCTGTCACCCTTGCCGTGAAGAAGTTTCTGCTCATATTTATATGGAAGATCCCATATAGATGATACTGAGAAGAGACTGGCTCCTTCCTCCTGACACCTGCTCTTTGCATATCTATCAACATTAATGAGGCCACCACTCAGTCTCCTTTTTCCCAAGCTGAAGACCCCCAGCTTCCTCAGCCTTTCCTCATCAGGGAGACGCTCCACGTCCCTCATCATCTTTGTGGCTCTGCACTGGACTCTCTCAAACTGTTCTGAGTCCTTCTGGAATGGAGGGGGCCAGAACTGGACACAATACTTCAGATGGGGTCTTATCCATGGATCTAATCCATAGACAGTATGTAAAGGCTAGCTTTGCAGTAAAGTACTGCACGTTAATCAGGAGCTAGTGAATAGAATTTAGAATAGAGTGGAATGGTGGTAAGTCTTATTAATGATCCTGTTGATTAGCGTTCAGGGATCATGAGAAATCTTCTGAATTAATAATGTTTTACATCCTGTGCCCATAATAAACAGCTATAAAACAACTGAGCCACCAATGAACATTATTTTACCTGTCCCTTTATTTGTTCTCCATATAGACTGCAACTGAAGAGACAATAAAAGTTATTGCACTGAACTATAAAGTATCCAGAAATAATCAGCCTTTCCCAGTGCACTACCGATATCACACACTAAACATGGAGAAAATACACACACACAAGGGTATTAGTCTGGATAATGTGTAGGCTATATTCTCAAAGTGTAAATCTGTAAATTCTTAAAAAAACCCACACTGGTTAACAGTGTTAAATTATATAGTACCTCACCCAGTTCTGGAGCCCTCAGTACAGGAAGGACAGGGACCTGATGGAGAGCATCCAGAGAAGGCCACCAAAATGATGATGGGGCTGGAGCCCCTCTGCTACAAGGACAGTCTGAGTGAGCTGGTGTTGTTCTGTCTGCAGAAGAGAAGGCTGTGGGGGCATCTGATAGTGACCTTCCGGTCCCTATAGGGGCTACAAGAAAGCTGCAGAGTGACTGTTTACAAAGGCCTGTTTACAACGAGGGGCAATAGTTTCACGTTAGAGAAGGGCAGACTGAAACGGGCTGTTAGGAAGGAGTTCTGTAGCAGGACACTAGTTGAACACTGGAACAGGTTGCCCAGGAAGGGAGCTGATACCCCATCTCTGGAGATCTTCAAGGGGAGGCTGGACAAGGCTCTGGGCAACCCGATCTACTCGAAGCTGCCCCTGGTTACTGCAAGGAGGTGCCCTTTGGAGGCCACTTCCAACTTGGGCCACTCTGTGACTCTATGGTTCTATTTAACACAGCAACAAAAGACATTTTCTGTAACATATGAGCAAATATCTATCTAAAATGACAGAATGTTGGAGAGAACAGAAGCAGTTAAATCAACTAGCACTTCCCTCAAAATTATTTAGTTTTCATCTGCTCATGAAGCTTCAGTGGTCTTTGTAGCTGCATTTAAATTCTCCAGCTCTTAGCATACAATTCCCAGTGAACAAAAGTTCCCGTGGTTGTCCAGTAATAACAACCCCATTAACGACTATTTTGCCATGGAGATGCTGTACTTATAAGAAAAAATTGCTATGCATTTCATATTCATATTCATCAGATATTTTTTCTCCATGCTTTTCAATAATATGCACTTTGGATTGGAAATGTCATGAAAATCCTAGACATTTAAAGCCTCAAGAGGGTTAAAAATGAAAGGGAACATAGATTAAGCTTCTAAATATCAAACGTCTTAAGTGCCAGCCTCCTCCTTTTCCTTGAAGACTGGAAGGAGAGAAATGTTAGCATATACTAGCACCCATTTATGGCTCTGCAGCCTTTAAGGAAGGTTAAAAGTAAGCACGAGAAATGAAGCCTTTAAAATACATTGCCAAGAGCCTACAGGCAGCATAAAATATCAGAGATTCATCAGCTGCCATCAGATTTAACAGCTGGCTACCACTGCACCTTTAGAACAGCCACAGAGTATGCCATCAGTACCCTCTGCTAACATAATTCTTACAGATACTGGTGTTCAATGGGAAAAAGATAGCAGCTGTTCACACGCATGAGAACACCCTCAGCATTATTAATTGAGTCCCCATCCCTGGAGGTGTTTAAGAGAAAGGTAGTTGTTGCCTTGAGGGACACGGTTTAGTGGTGCTGATAGGACTAGGAACAGGTTGGACTTCATGATCTTGAAAGTCTTTTCCAGCCAAAACTGGTCCATGATTCCATGGTCCTGCACAACCAGTGTTTGTGCTGCACACAACTGAGTAAAAGGACTTAGGCAGCACAGATCTTTCATCAAATCATCCCCCAGTGAAAGCTGGTGGTGATCTATAACAGCACAATTGTCATCGCACAAAGCGCTATTTTTAGCCCTAACAACCTGCACTGCATCCATTACTCTCCCCCGTTATGGGCAAAGGGGAAATATTCCAAGTGCCCAAGTCTGTGACTTCTCTAATTCTACATCTAGCTCACATAACTGCTTTCTGTGGGGAGCTGTCTAAATCACATATGGACACACACGAGACATTTGCCACAGACAGGGAAAACTATCAAGAATTAAAGTCTCTGCAGCTATTACACTGGGGGGATGTTAAAGCTGGGACTGTGCTACGTTAGCTGCAGTGTAATGAAGGGTGTTGCACTGCAGGTGGTCTAGAATTGGTGTCACAAGACCAATTCTGCGTCAGACCATCTACAGCACTGCAATTCAGTACCTCCTCTACACTGAACACTTCTTGACACAACATAATCACTTGTTATCTGTGTGGTTTTCTTGTGAGAATCCAAACAGGCTGACTTTTTCCAGAACAGCAGGAATTTATTGAACTGCCTGCACACAGCCGTGTGATCTAACTTTTCATGACACACAGATGAATGAGAAAATTAGACTCACAGCTGCAGGAAGAAAAACCATTTGAGAAAACCATTTAATGTAAGATTTGTAAAAAATTTTAAGGTAAAGTGGCCAAAAGGTAAATTCAATCCTTTAGACTTGAATAATTCACTGACCTTGGTTTTCACAGCATTGCTAATGTTGGAAAGACCACCAAGACCATTGAGCCCAACTTCAACCTAACCCTACTAAACTATATCTAACAGATCACTGCTAAACCCAGTCCTTGAGCACCACATCCAAATGATTTCTTAAACACACTGAGGGATGGTGATTCAACCACCTCCCCTGTGAGCCTGCTTCAGTGATTAACAACCCTCACTGTAAAGTAGTATTTGCTTGCTTTAGCTTTCTACATTATTATTATTATATCTATAAAATAGTTAATGTGTGAGAGAAAACCAAACCCTCTAGTTCAAGAAATGTCATACAAGTCTTTTTGTGACATCATGTACATTGTCCATGTAACAAGAATTGTCTAATTACAGCAGATGCCCTCCATTTGAAATAAATAATTAAGCAATATTGAATTCTAAATATTATTTCAAAGTAATTTTAATAAAAATATTGCATTACAGATTAAAAAAAAATCCCACATCTCTCTTAGAATCAAGAAACAGTTGGTTATTGTTATTATTGAGACTGGAATAGATCTCTGAGCTGGTCAAGCCAAGCCCATGACCCAACATAACCACAATCAGCTAGACCAGGGCACTAAGGGCCACATCATGTCTGTCCTTACACACCTCCAGGGATCCCCATCCCTGGAGGGGATCTCTACCACCTCTCTGGACAGTTCATTGCAGTGTCTGATCACTCTTTCCATGGAGAAGGGCTTCCTAACATCTAACCTAACCCTCCCCTGGTGTAGCTTCAGGTCCTGCTGCAAACTGTGTGGGAGAAGAATCCAACCCCCACCTGACTACAATCTCCCTTTAGGTAGTGCTAAACCATGATAAGGTCCCCTCTGAGTCTCCTCTTCTCCAGGCTAAACACCCCAAGCTCCCTCAGCCCCTCCTTATCAGACTTTCACTCCTGTCCCTTCCCCAGCCTCATTGCTCCTCTGGACCCGCTCCATCTCTTTTTTAAAGTCAAACGCCCAGCACTGCCCCCAGTACTCGAGGTGAGTACGAGTACAGGGAGAGAATTACGTGCCTAGAGGTCACAACATGCAGTGTCAAAGTTCTTCACTCCTGCATGTTCTTTTAGCAGAATGCGCATTTTGCCCCAGGTTCGTCAGTCTGAAGACAACCAAGATGCTTTTTGTGTGAACTGTATCAAGGGAAAAATCAAACTTCATCTAGTACTTCCACATTGTCAGGGTTGAGGCAATGCAGAAAAGCAAAAAACAACCCCCATCTTTCATCCTGAAAACATCCAGAGATGAAAATGAGCATCACACACAAAATGTGTTCAATAGTCTTTGAAAGGAGAATAAAACAACAGAAGGTCTTAGCCACACTAGAACTAAATTGCAGCAAATTCCTTAGAAAGCAATACATTCCCACTAGAAACCAGAAAGTGGTTTAGCAAGGAACAGAACCAACCACCTGACTTCTTTCTACGGTGTGCAAGACTATTTATGATTTAAAATGGTCATTGAAAACGTGCACTTGCACTTACTTCTAGTTTGCAAGTGTGAACTTAAAAGCTTGTTCTCTACTGGGTGATCAGAGAGCCTAAATGAAAAATTTACAGGCAGTTTATCCACAGCATATTTTCACAGAATGGCTTAGGTTGAAAGCAACTATAGAGATCATCTAGCTCCTATGCCTCTGCCATAGGCAGAAACACCTCTCACTAGACCAGGTTACCCAGATCTCCACTTGGACATTAAGCCATAGTTCTTGTTGTACCCTTTGAGCACAACCACCCAGCCGTGAGTGGCCTGTGTCATATTCCTGTCTTTCTATTTTAGAGACTAAAATATCAAATGGGACAGTGTCAAATGCCTACACAAGTCCAGGTAGT
>VZRI01013423.1:0-89910 GCA_013397515.1 Upupa epops
GCTTCTGAAAAACAATCAACCTGATTCACATGCAGCTCAGCAGCTTTTTTGATGGCTCAATTCCAGATTTCACAGCTATTCAATAGTTCTCTTGTGTAGCTGATCCTTGTCTTAGAATTCAGCACAACTCAATCCATTTTCCCTTTTCTTTCTATAAACACCCCCCTCCTCCTCTTCCCCTCCCTTCATTTTCTTGATTTACATCTCTAGGGAGATGGGAATGTGAGGGAGAAGCTTGTAGCCTTCCTTCCTGGGGGGCCTTGAACTGGTGTCCCCTGTCTCAGGTTCCCATTATCCTCGCTGAGCAAGCCGCAGCCCCTCTGCACTCCAGCCCTACTCAATTGGAATTTAAATGCTTCATGATTGTTGTCTCACAGAATAGGAAAGTGCTGCATTAAAGAGTAAATTACAGCAGACAAGTAACTGCTTTGGGAACCAGTGTGAAAGGAGAGATGAGCCCAGCACAATGCCCCATTGCAAAAGAGGCTATTTCCAAAGCTGAAACGGTCTTCCTGGGACAGTCTCGTAAGGACAAATATGATGTGGACAGCATGGATATGGGGCTTTGTTTCTGAGTGTGCTCAGCCCAGAGCGAGCCCACAACGTGTAGTCTGGCCATGGATATGAGCTGTGACCCAGAACCAAGAGCATGGCTGGATCTGGGCTTGACGCTCAGACTCTTAACATGTGCTGGATCCAGGCACTGTCACTAGGATCCAAAACACTAAGCAGCTTGCAAGAAAGTGAACAGAAATAGCTTTCCTTATTTCTTTGCTCTTGCTGCTTTCTAAGCACAGGCAAAGTTGAGAGTTCACTCATAGTGTCTCACATCTGTGCTGAGACCACCCTAGGGACCGTCATCCTCTCTTTATCCACTCTGTGGTGATGGTTGTTGTTGAAGCACTCTAGTTGTGGCAACAGGACCCTTTCCTCTTCCCTATGCTGCGAACTATAGAAAAGGGGAAAAGTCCCCAAGATATCTTGATAGTTCTAGAGGTGCTTCTATGCATTTTCATATGATTTTTATGTGCTTGAAGCCCAAGTCTGTGTTTTTCCACTCAAAATGGTTCCATTTACATCAGCCCCAAGCCCAAATGTTCTGTTGGTCTGTAAGAGCAGGCATTGTTCCCCTTTCCTCCTGTTGTGTGGCACTGGATATGTCTTATGTTGGGGCAGAGAGAAACAAGCCACCTTCTTGAATAGCAGGGCGAGGTATCTGCACCAGGCCTCCTTCTGCCTAGTTCTGCCTCTATGTTAGTCATCACTCGACGGGCCACAGCAGATCCAAACGTAGTTTTTTCAGATGAGATCTGGACAAGAACGAAATGCTAAACTGACTCAACATGGAGATAGCAATATCCTTAAAAAAGACCTGTTTTCTTGCCTGGAGGCCAAAATGTGTGGTGCAGTGATGGAAAAGGGCCCTGTGACCTTTTATAAGTTTGATTGCTCATCTGTGTAAGATGGGGTTTCTCCAGAAAGAACAAAAGAAAAAGGCAGTGACATTAGAGAAAAATCAGGAAGCTGATAAAATGATGGTTAATGTTCATCCAGAACTGCTGGGGGAGAAGCAACGATGAATTAGTCTTTGTGGCTCATCCACAGAGCCAAGATCTGGAAAAGAGACCAGTCACAAAGGAGCAAACCTCGAGTCTTACCCTTGAGAGATAATGATGGCATCTGTCTCCTTAACATTTTGTCTTTGCAGGCCCTGCTGTATTAATAGAAGATTCATGATTAAACCAGCCAGGTGGTGTAAAGCATAGGTCACAGAAGCCCTAGGAAAAGTGTCAAAGATGGCATGTTCACTGAAATAAGAGAAAAAAAAAGATGAGGAGAGTTTCTCTCTCCCTTGCTCAACAGCATATGCCTTTCAAACTGTTTGCTGAAGCAAGGTGCCATGGACACGGAGGACAGTAAAGCACAAAGATGCTGAAGGAAAGTAAAAATCACCGTGCACACACAGGCAGGCACACAGGCCTGCCCCCACTGACAACATGGGTGTGCACTTCTCTCCCAGGCTGGCTCCGAGTGGCTCCTGTTTAATTACTTCTTTGGAACCGCTGTTAGCAGAGGCTGTGCCAACATTTTGTTTTTTTTTCGTCTGAAAGTACATGTGAAAAATGCCCCTTGGCTCAATGTTGACAATTAACGTCTCAGCTCTGAAATACATTTTGTTGAGGTTGCTGTATATTTTTATTTAGTAGCCATTTTGGAACGAGGCTTTTCCAGATGGCCTTCACCAGGACTCTGCTACCACTCCATGCCTTTGCATGTTGTGAATGCCAGTATCCCAGTAATACTGGTTCAAAGAATGAACACAGCCTGGTGGTTCCAGTGGGAATATTCTGTATTTCTCTTGTAAAGAGGGTCCGCTTTCAGAGCGGCCAGGCAGGTACTCTGCAAAGAACATCAGTATTTGCTCAAGTCCCAGGGAAACAATAGTGTTACGCCTTTCAAAACCCACCCTTCGCTTCACAGATGTCCTCAGACAGGGAACCATTAAAAAAATAAATCCTTGTTCTAATCAGGTGCTTTAGTCCCGTTGACTTGCCAGGCTCAGTCCTGTGTTGATTGGGGCCTTGTGGCCCAAATCAAATGCCACTGAAAACAATAGAAAAAATGGGCTTTGAATCAACACAGCACAATGCAAAATACTTTGGTCTGAGGGCTTTTGAGGACACTCTGCATGGTGCCGTCAGGCCACTGTCATCCTATGGGAGGCCCACGGGAGGCTCCGGGTGTGCCAGCATCCCTCCACAGCCACTCCATGGACCCTGTGCCTTGTCTCACAGCACCTCTGGTGTGAGGCCAAAGGTGAGGAATGTGCTCCAGAGGATGTGCATTGGAAGAGGAATGCATAGGGATGGGGACATTGTAGACAAGTCCTGGTCTCTGGACTTCTGTCTTCTCTCTTCAGGCATTTTCTCTTGGCCTCTGCCAGAGACAAGTTACTGGCCTTTGGGCTCACTGTCAGTGGCTGGCCATGTTTTTTTCAGTGGTCCTGTGGGTGTATCCTTGGAGTAGGTGACATCTGGCTGTGTGTTGAGAGGGGACAGCTGATGGTGTGCAGAGCTGGGACAGAGAAAGAGCAGTGGCAGGGTTAAAAGTTTCAAGATCCCTTTTCCTCACATGAAACAAGGGCCAATCTCTGTTAACAGAACCCCCAGGCACCCCTTCTCCTCACTCACTGCTTGCAAGTGGTCCATAAACTACACTCACCAGCATAAAAAAATCCCATCTCCTCCCAGATGTGTCCTGCCTTCAGCAGTCACCCAGCTGCTCCAGTCCTACAGTACTTCTGCAAGCAATTCGAGGTCCCTTCCGATCCCTGATGATTCCATGATTCAATTAGCACAGGTGACAACCAGAGCCAGCCCTGCCTCCAGATCCCCACTAGCACCAAGTGTTGGCAAATTGCTGCTGCATCTTCAGTGGCATCTGCCTCTCCCTTGCAGGCAAATACAAACACCAGGCTCTTAAGCACTAGCCCTCGCTTTGTGTTTCTCTGCTCTCGCTGTTAGCCTTCCAGCTCTTTAGTATGTCTTGAATACGGCTTATTGTCTGTTAATAAAGAAAAGAGCGTTGCTCTCCAGCAGTGGCAAGATCCCAGCTTTCGTGCCCTGCTGCAGAGCCAATTCGTGACAGAGAAAAGCAGCTATCGTTGGAGCTTTTAAATAAACCAGCACTCTCCTCAAAACCCTCCTGTTATATAATGCTCTCCCTCTCCCCCTTTTAATGAAAACAATCAACTATCTATTTTTACCAGGGTAGGGATGGATCCAGGGGCCTTGTGCATGTCTGTCTGGAAATGAGTAGGAGCTCTGCCTACAAGGGAAAATGCTGCAGGACCACAATCAGGAGTTATAAAGGTGTAGTGCTCCTCACTTCAGTCTAAGAGAGGCCAGAAAAGCACAGGCCACAACACAGTACACATTTCACAAGTGACATTTGGCGGTAGCCAATACATACATCAGTGCGATGGAGGCATAGAGTAAAAGGCACATTCCTTTACCACACTGTTACTGTAATGCCCCAGTGCCTCCATGTTAATTTGTTCCCAGAAAATTCCATCATCACTTTTTCAAGCCTGTGGCTGTTCAGGCCACTTAGGATGATGGGAAATTACCCCACTCAGGAAAACAGAATAATAAAAACAGTGATTACATTTGCCTTAATCCTAGGTCTACACACCATTATCAATCTCTGGCAAAACAATTTTCAGTATAGAATGATTCCAATTATGGTCTCAGTAAAGTATGAGGAGTCATCTGAATGGGAGGGTTGGGGTTTTTCCTACCAAGTCCAAAATAAAGACTAATACTGCTCCCAGAGAAATTCCCACAATGAAATGTTTAGAAAAAAAAGTTTATTAAAAGGGATGCTCTGCTCCAGGAGACCTGACCATATGCAGCAGAAACATCACCAGACTAAATCAGACATGGTTCTGCTAACCTAGTGGTCAGGTCATCTGTCCATTAAGTCCAACTGCAAGCGATATTGTCTGCTCCAAAAGAAAATAATTGTGGACTGACCTGCTGAAAAAAAAAATGAAAGAAAAAAATCCTTCTCAGCTTGCTAATTAGACCATCTTAAGGCTGAAAGTTCATGTCACTTCCAAAATGCACTGTGCATCCAGGCTTTAGTGCTCCAGCAGTTATGGATGACAACAGTCACATCCAATGTATCCATAAACATTCATAAATAGATTTGATTTCACATTGTGTAGATCTATCTGCCAGTGATTTTTTCATGGCCGCAGTCTTGCAGTGGAATAAATATCTCATTCTATAATACCTTCATCAATTGCCAGTTAAGCTACTAAGAAACTCAAATATGTTCAGAAGTTAGAAGATTTTACTCTGCACTAGCTATTTAAGATTTAGCTTCAATTTTGAGATGCAGCACCATACATTTAAATTCCCCAGTTCTGATGTCTTTACTATGTGTGTGGGTTCCCACCTTTTCTGCCTTGTTGTGCTGGGTACTCATAGCTCAGCACAACCACTTGACTACTGACAACACGTTTGGAAACTACACTGTGCATAGCAGTCTGCATCACCATGGGATAGAGCTGTAGAGGTGATCTGTTGGATCTAGGATGATAGGATGATTTATTTGAGCTAGGGAGGTCTGGCATGGCATGGGGAGCTGTCAATTGGGCACGGCTGGCTCACAGTGAAAATCCTAGACACAGTTCCCCATCACTCACATCACACAGATGCACACATGTCTCCTGTACAAAGGATTACCAGTTGGGAATGTCCCTATGGGTTGAACAGCTTTGAGCAACTTGCTGCTAGTTTAGGGGTTTACCTTAGACTAGTTTGAGCTACCTGTGAAGAGAAGAAGCCTCAGTAACTAGTTTAGATTAAATATGAGCTTATAGGTGGACATATTTCATGGGAGATAGGTTCCATTTTTGACACAGCAGCCATTGCCAGCATCGTGCCCCAGCCTGTGTCTCAGAGCATCCTTCCATCCTGTTGTCTCACAACTGCTGGGAAGATGTGTCAGGTAGATAACCAAAGAGACTGTTCTCACATTGCCTGTGTCAGCGTCCTTATCTTTTAAGAAGTGTGGTTATTTTTACAGGGAAAATTAGAGTTGAAAACTGTTCTGACTGCCAGCTGATGAATAACTCTGCACCTTCACAGGCAGTATTACTTGTACGTTTGCCAGGCCTTCACACAGAGTACCACAGACCCAGGAGACAGCCCTTCATGAAGGTGCCCAGTGTGCCTATCAGCACTACCCGTTACTGTGCACAGAAAACGTTTGCACACACACTAGGAAACTGAGGAGTATGAGTAGAGGAGTACATGATCTGCAAGTCAATGGCAACTTTATTCCTTCTAGGATTTGTGTGTGTGTCTGCATATTATAAAAACCCTGAAAGAAGCAACTGATAGTTGGGGAGGCTGAAGTTAGATATTAAGGGGGTTTAAAGAAGAATGTGCATATAAATCTGCTTAGTCAGTGTTTCTTTGGCTTTTGCTTTGTGCCTGGTGTGGGCTGTGTTTGTGGTACCTTTGGAACTCCCACTGTCCTGCACTGTCCTGCCCTGTACTATTGTGCTGCTCCTATATTCCACTATGGTGCTATTTGGGGAACACTAGAAGAGCAGGAGACATGGATTTATGAAGGAAATGTTAAATAAATCTGAAATACACAGCACTGGCTTTCTACAGTACTGCCAATCAATATGGCCCAAGTAGTTATCTACTCATTACTAGTACTGAGATGACTATGGCTACATTTATAATTAGGATTGTCTGAATTAGAACTTGCTCTTCTAGTGTGACAGCTGAAGTAAAACCTCGAAATCTAAAATATGAGTTAGAGCTGTCTCGAAAAATCTGGCTTTGTAGTTTTCAAATTGAAACAAAACACTTGAGAAAAAAAAAGACTGTGGCTGAAGTTCACTCAAAGCAGAGTCAAATTGATTCAAGAGCCAATCCCAAAGTAAATGTTAATTTCCTGATGTCATAATGCAGGTAGTCATCTAAATAACGTTTTTCAAATAAGACATTTTATTTTAAATATATCTGAGTAACAATTTTTAAAATAACTTTTTCCCAGTCAAGTTATTCATTGTCTCTTAATCACTGTGTAGACCTGAAGCTGACAACTTGGTCACTTAAGACAGACAGCAATGCTTTCCTGCCCTCCTAACAAATTCCTCTGTTTAGCCATGTACAACATTCCGTCTCTCATGCAGTCGTGTGTGAAGAATGGACACTATTCCTGGCTGGGGAATGCTGTAAATGGAAGTGTTACTGTCTGTGGCCATGCCACTCTGGAAAACACCCTGATTTTGTATCAGAAACTAAGCAGCGTTGGGCTCAGTGTGTACTTGGGTGGGAGACAATCTGGGTACACAAGGTACTGTAGGGTTACCCTGCTCTAGCGGGGGTTGGAGTTAGATAACTTTTGAGGTCCCTTCCAACCTGTAACATTCAGTGATTCTGTTAAAGAGCGCTGTGAGGATGGCATTGTGAACACGACGTTTTAAGGCCAGATTTAGGCTAAATGCTGTTGAATGTAGTGGTGCACCAATGGTTTCGGTGCACTCTGCACCAGGCTGTGACTTTCAGAGGTTGTACCTTTGCTTTGCTAATATGGTAACATGGTAATGGATGGTAACAGGGGCATCTCTGTGGTTCCTGCAAACATGGCTTCTCTGTACTTGCCTTTTTTATGTTTCAGAGCAATCACTACTTGGACAGAGACTACATGAACCACCACCACCAGCATCACAAGTACCCCATATATTTTACCCTGGTAAGGCCTTTGTGGGCTCAGACCACCCTTTTTCCACTCCCTATACTCTTATTTCACCTTGGAGCAGCAGTGTTCAGATTAAAACTCCATTAAAAACCTATTATTGCCACAGGTGCACAGCAAAAGAGGAAGGTGAGGTGCAGAGGTTACACAGCTTGTCCAAGCTGAAGAAGGAAGTTGCAATCAAAAACATGAATAATTGAGGTTAGCTTTCATATATTTTCTTTTATCACAAACCCTGAATACAATTAGCTAACCAGTCATAAGCTGGGATTGAGTTAGAGCCATGGTTAGAGATACATTTACTTGTGGGATATCTCTAACACCTGAAAACAAACACCCCAACCACAGAGGAGCAGCTCTAGATGCACGTTATTACTTACAGCTTCCTTCCATCAAACTGTCACCAAATCCTCTCTGGCCAGCACCTTCCATTGGATATTTCAAGTCCTATATTACCTTTCTTTTTCATTTTTAAAATCCTTCTTCCTGTCTTCTGATTTATTGTCTTAAACTTTTGCAGACCTCTTCTGCTTAAATTAGAATATTGTATGCCCTAAGTCTAAGGCTTACAAAATGCTTGGAAATGATTTAAGAATCTAACTTAGTGCGCATTTCATAGGATAGAAAATTGGATCTGTACTCTCTCTTTCCACATCAGAAGACATGCTGCTGGAGACAGATTGAGCAGTGAGAGGAGACCCATGTCTTAAGCAGGGTAGGCTCTCTGCTCTGCACAGTATGTGCATTAATAACCACAAAAGCAACTCTGCACTACATAATGAACATGTGGAAGCAGTTTTACTACTTAGATAGGACCTCCAAGCCAAAGAAGTTGTCTGATTTGTCAGCATCTGGGAAGCAGCTCCATTGAGACATGATTGTATTAGTCCTAGCTGTGTATCCAGCCTTATTAAAGACTTATGCTCTAAGTCTGCCTCTAATAAAAACCTGCTTTGGTAGGAGTTGGGCTTCCTTCCCCTGCATGAATCACCTATTTTTAAAGGAAGGCTGGTAGCCTTTCCTACTGAACTGATAAAACACTTCAAGCTCTTAACTCACCTGCTTGAATTTTAGCAATGCATATATGCTTAGCCAAGTTTTCTAGAAACCAAGCAGCTGTGGTCTCTGTCAGGAAGGCCAAATAAAAGTCACTGGCAAACTATAGTGTAACCACAGAGCAGAGGCAGAGATGAGAGGCCAGCAGGACTCTCTGAAGTGGGTCCTATGACAAAGGCTCTTCTGAGAGAAAAGAAGCCTGGAAGTTAGCTGGTATCCACTACCCAAATTGCTTCATTAAAAGATGCTTTGAGTATCTGACTATCAAGTGGGTGCCTGCCTTCCTTGGCAACATTTGAAGCACACAGGCTATAGCCAGAGGCAGAAGCACTATGTAAAAGTGGGTGAAACCATCTCTGATACCCTGACTAGTTTTCCAGCTGGTGTGTAGATTCCCTTATATAAGTGGAGCTGCACAGGATTATATTTACTGGAAATCCAGTTTGAGCATCTCCAGAGAAAGCCAGGTCTGATACATGTCAGTTTTGCTAAGTTATGGTGCCTCTGACACAGCTTGCTGCCTGGATGTAGTTCCTCCAAAAACTCATGTGTTCTTGGTTTATGTTTCATGGCCAACTTGGCCTCAATCACTCAAAGCAACAAACAAGATTATTGTGTTTGATATCTGCTAATGGCTGCTCAGTGCTTTTTCTGGGGTGCTTTATCAACCCTGTCACAAGCAGTAATAGGAAAGAATCCTAGAGGACTTGGAGATCTTACAACCTGTTTCCTCTCTGCTGATGGCTGCAGCCATTTCCTCGTGCCTCAGTCAACTCTGCTGTGCCAAGGGCTGGCACCTGAGTCCACTTTTCCCTCCTTGCTCTTGAGCAGCACCCACTGAGAACGTGGAAGGTGATGGAGATAGAGTTCAGAGGCTGTTGAGTTTTTCTGCCAACAAGTATGGGCCATTCACATTCAAATATTGCATGGCTCCTCAGCAGTAAAGAGAGCAGGCTGAGGGGAACATGAGGACTTGTACGGCAGTGTTTTCCAGAGTCGTGTTTGTGTAAAGTTTGCCAACAATAGCCCTGGGGATTAGTATGGAGATTCAGCTGGGAAAATCGACCTTCTTTCACTTCCTCCTGTGTGATGCCCCTTGAGTTTCAAAGACTTCTTGGGTATTTTGCCTGGTGTAAGGAGATATTTTCTTCAATATAACTGATGTATTGAAGGAGAAAAGCTACTTTTCTTTACTTGGAGAGGGATACTCTATGTGGCAGGAGTTCAGCCAAAGTGTATGGCCAGATATTGCACACTAGTGTCAAGGTTTAATCCAGAAAGAAGAGATTTAGCTGCAAAGATGACTTTGCAGACAAGTAAAAGGAGGACAAAGGGGTTACCACTCAGGAACCCTTAAATACACTTTTTCTCCTTAGATCCCTGCATCTTTCTTCACTTTTCCAGGCTTCTTTGTAGTCTAGTTTATGTTTTGAAAAGGGGCGTCCTGGCCTCTGAGGACCATTGTGGGTCTCAAAGTAACAGGGGTTCAAGGTTTATTTCAAGGCCAAATACAAACTCTGTAATGGAGGTGGATATCTGGGGGATGTTTTCATGGTCTAGGGTTCTCCCAAGGGGAACCTCCATCAGAGGAATGCACTGGAGCAGTCACAGCACCCATGACCTAAAACCATGACTCAACAGAACCAGTCTCTAAAAGGGACTACCTGCCGGGAAGAGAAGACACAGAGGCTGTACAATAAAGAACCAGGAAAAGAAGCTGGGCTGGAGGAGATACTGCCCTCCTAGCATGGTAGTATAGGATAGGGACCTCCATGTCAATGTCACCATCACACTTTGGTCCCAGAGAACAACACAGAAGCTAGCTGTGGCTGACCTGTGTGACATGCAATTGAAGAAAGACTGCTGTCTTCTCAGTTTCTTCTGTTCATAACACTTAAAGAAGCAAAAATTACCCTCTGTTATTTAAGGTAAAAGGGATATCAGTTTTCATGAGGTCTCAATTTTATTGGTCAAAGGGCTGTGTAAAACAATCGCTGTCCAACCTTTCTTCCAAGGCACATGCTACTTATCTCTTGCTTTACACTGCACTGTCTTTTCTCAGATTAATTGCAATGATGGGCTAGAGGACACAGATCCATCTTGGCAGTACTGGATGACAGTTTGTGCATGCCTCACACATTTATCTTAACTCTGACTTGGCACCCTGTCTCTGAATTTTTACATCTCAAGGTAGCACTGGAAGAAAATAATAACCAGATTTTAACAGTATGTAAATAACATGTAATTCACAGGAGAGTTTCCATCCTTGGAAAGCCAACTTGACCAGTTATTGCTTTGGAGTGTTATGTCCGACTCTGAGGTTCAAAGAAACAAGGACAAGAGAATATTGGCTCAAAATACAAGATTTCCATTTAGCTTCACTCCATCCCCAGAATCTTGTTAACCTGGGTGAGATAAGATCCAGATTTGGGCCAGAATCACCCCTCACTTGGCCTGAGCCAATCTGAACCTTTGTTATTCAGAGAGGAGGAAACAGAGTCAAGTCACTCTCATTTTTTTAACCTGCAAAAAGTTACTTCTGATTGAGATTCAGAAGAGAGGGCACTCCTTCTGCAAGTCAATCACTCACTAAATTGTTAGTAGCAAAGGTCTCTTAACCAGCCACAAATTTGATGCCACATCTCTAAATCCCCTGCTGAGATTTTCAGGCTTATGGCAGTCATGGAAAGACAAACCCCAAACATCTTGCTCGTCCCCCCTGCCCTGGCAAGATTCACACTTGAGTAAGGCATACAAGTTTTGGAGCTGGGGTGCAAGTGCTGGGTCCAGTCACTGTGTTTGTGAGCAGTGAGCCTGCAGGAAGCCACTAGTAAAGTGTAGACTATGTGAAACTCACATTTGTCTTTGAAGCAGATCAGTATCTGTCCATCTGTCAAGACTGCAACTGATTCCATCTGAGAGGACTATCCCTATGCCCACTCCACTGGTTTGAGTGTTGTTTTGAACTTAGGTTTGACTGGGAGACAATTAAGAAGCAGAGAAGAGGAGGTGCTGCTGGGGCAAGACATGAAATGTCATTCGTCTCACCACAGTGCCTAGCTGGGCATGGATGAACAAAGCCCAAGATGTACACATTGAAATGACATTTGTCTTATCTGCGATCAGGCATTGCTGGAAACAGAACTTGCGAAACAACAGTGCGAGAATAACAATTTTCACTGATAAGGAACAAGCTGTTCTTGGAGGTTGTAGGGGGTTTTGACAGTCTCATCACAGACAGAGCTTGTTATAAATGCTGCCTGGTTCCTACTTCATACAGTCCAGAGCTACTGCAGGACCCGACTCAAGCACAGTGTGAAAGTAGTGTCTCTACATGCTTCACAATTCCACCAGATGCATATCTGCATCTTCAGGCACCTAAACATCCTTAGCAATCTGGCTATGCCTCCCTCCCTGCCTTTGTTTCAGATGTAGTAAATAGGCAGACCATCCCATTCTGGGGCTGCTGAAGGTAAAAATGTGCTGAAGGCCAGAAGGTGCTTAGAAACAGCACCGAGTGCCCTGGTTACTAAGGAATTAATCAAGGAGGTCTGGGTTTCTGTACTGGCTTTGCAGGAGATGAGACAGACCCATCTGTGTTCCATGGTCTGTCTCATCCATGGCCCTGTGCACCATGGAAGGGGGCCAGGTGTTTCAGGCTGCATGCAGGGTACAAAACTGAGCCCAAGCTGACCACAGCACACCAGAACCTCTCTCAAAATTCAATACTAATCTCTGTGCTCCTCAACAACTTCCTGTCTCATATTTGCAGGAGAGAGAAACCCAGGGTGAAGTATGGCAGCAGGTGCTGTTCTGTGCTATGGTACTGTAGTGGAACAACTGCCTGCTTGACCAGAGCTGCAGCAGAATAACCTGTGTGTCTCCTTCTGCCATGCAGAGGAAGCACAAGCTACATTTTCTCCCAGCAGGTTGAAGGTAGAGACCTGGATGTGCACAGAGTCCCTGCAGTAGTTTGGCACTCTGTAAGCTTTGCCCTATTTGCTACTACATGTAACCATTGCCTGGTTTGGTTTGAACTACCTCCTGTTTTACTGGATCATATTAAGAGCAGAAGTATGAAAGCAGTGCGTTACACGAGCCTGAGCTGTCGGATGTGCCTGATTTGCATTCGGTACAACTCTCAAGGCACAAGGCTATGCAGAAGCAGATCCTGTTGCAGACTGGGGTCTTGGAGAATGCAAGTCTGTGTGTGTGCATAAGGGCACATGTATTTGGAGAAATAATGTTTCCCCTGCATCCAAGGCCAAGAGACTGAAATCCAAGCAAGCCTAAGCTTCTTCACCATTGACGCCATAACAACATTTGAGGTTTTAAAAAGGAGCGGAAAAAATGTGTTGCTGTAGTAAGGGAATTGTAATAAGATCTTAGCCTTGGAAGAACGTGGTCTTTAGCAAAGTGACAAGTTCCGCAGTGCTTCCGCCTCCTTGAGATTTGTGAGCAGAGATGTGCCCCAAAGAACGTTAATTATTCTGAATGGGAAGAAAACATGGCTGAGGGTGAACAGAAAGACATCCAGGAAAAACAGAGAAGCACTGATGTTGTATTCTGTTCTTCCAGTTACCACTCCCCTCTTGCTTCGTCAGAACATTTCAGCCTGCTGGGGTTACAGGTAAAGCAGTACGGGTTTTCATAGACACACTTAAAAAGAGTGAGACTGCAAGACAGAGAGATGAAGATGAGTTATGGATTATGTAGGTAGGACCTAGCTGCAGTAGAGAGACACAGTTTTGATTTCCTTATCTCAGAGAAAGCAGAGCTGGAAAAGAAACAGAGAGGGTGATAGACATTGTCAAAGGTCTGAGCTAGTGTCTATACAAATAATAATTAAAGTATTCATCCAAGAAAAAAAGAAAAGAGATTGAGAGAGGATATGAAGTCAAAAGTGTGATGGAAAAGATAAGGAACCAAATGCTTGTCATGCACTGGCTGCATCCCATGAAACCACCTGGGCTACACTTGAACTAGGGCTGGGATGGTGTGCCTTCCATCACTGCGTAGTGTCAGAGGACACCGCGTGCTGACCACTGGTCAGTATTCGCTATTTGCTTATTCCCAGGCATTTGCTGTCCAGTCCAGGAAACTCTGCCAGATCAATCTTTGGTTTGACCCAGTAGCACAATCCTTGCGTCAGGATGTGGGTATCTGTAGAACTCCTTGTGCAGACTGAGGGTCACAACTCTTGTTCCCAGTACAAGTGGGCATTTCTGCTTTAGTCTGAGCTTGGATTAAACATTAAAAAACCAATTAACAAATGAAGGATTAAGAAAATGGAGGCAGTGTTAGCTGCTTGTGTTTCAGAAAAACAGGTATTTGGGCAATGGAGCTACCCTGGTGGAAAAAAATAATAAAAAATAATCATAAAAATAATAAAAACCTATTGTGGATGAACACAAAGGTGCCCTGGTAAGTACTGCCAGATAAGGTAGTGAATCCATGCTTTTGCAAAGCAGTGGCCCAGCGCTTAAGAAAATACCGTAGCAATAACTGAGTGAATTTGTCTGAGGATGGTGCAATACTCTGGCTGCATATGACCATGCTGTCTAGGAATGAAGAGCTGGCATAAGGTTTGAGAAGAAGGTCAGAAGACTGGCTCTAAACTGAAATTATTCTAAACTTTGGTGGAAGAATGGTGCTAATGTTATGTTACCTGTGTTAGAGACTTCAGTCCAGGTATTTTTTACCAAACAAAGAATTAAGAGCCAAAGCCTCCTCTGGTTTAACATCAGGATGAGGCCAATGCTTCAGTCACAACTCAAGCAGAACCACTGTGTTGTTCCTTGGAAGCTGTCCAGGTTTGCAGCTGAGACATTATCAAAATGCACCGTGAGCAAGATCAGCCCCAATCTTTGAGAGTCCAATGAGTATCAGAAGTTAGCTGGCATTTCATCACAAAAACATACATTTCATTAGTGCTGATAAAGAGACAGGCTAAGACCTCAGTGCCTGGGATCTAGGTCACGAGAGTAGGTACTGTAGGACAGATGTACGATATATATACACCATGAGATCCACTGGCATGTGCTGTGCCAGGCCAAGTTATTTATGCAAATTACACTGCTTGCTGATAGAGCTGTCTATGTTGTCAAAGAACTAGGAAAGGCTGAGGCTATTGAATGGTCACTGACCAAAAGTTTACTCCTGCTGCATGTTAACCATCTGAAGATTAGGTGCCTGGTCCTAGCTGCTCATCTTGGAGCTTTCTACAGACATAAAAGAGCTTTTCCAGGGAGCAGTTACCTCACTTATCTTTCATAGGAGGTGAAATTGTTCATCTTCTGGACACAGAGGCATCCAAGTCAACAAGTTTAGACTGGACTCCCCCTTAGAGATGATTAAGGTTAGACAAAATAAGTTCCTCACAAGACTTCTCAAATTCTAATTCTGTCTTCAAATCTGTTGCTGACAGCTCAAATATTTCTATGCAAACTTTCCTTTCTCTGCAGTTTAAGAGTCACTGTTCTAATTTAGTGGAGAGTTGAGCAGGAAGGATTTGTAGGGTAAATCTTTATTCAAGTTTCAATCAAACTTTAAATGAAGTGGCTAAAACCAGGCAGCAATAAAATGATGACAGGCAGTGTTCTTTTACTGGCTATGGGTTATTGCACATAATAAGACTTAGTTTTCTTAAGCTCTTCCTAATTACAGTTATTGTATTATTAAGTCTCTGGTTTTTTGGGACAGAATTTAATGATAAAATTTAATGGAAAATCTGTAGCAATCACAGTTGCTAAACCTGAAAGAGAAGTCACTGTAACTATAAGGGACGTGCTAACTGCTGGCCTGATCCTGCCACCCAGTGTGCATGATATTTGCTTGCTTGACTACTCCCATTAATCTCAGTGGAGCTATTTGCATGCAGAAGCTTTAGACGTTCACACCAGCCTTTGGAAACATGGCAAGTGTTTGATGCATTCAGCCACTAATTCTGCAAAGAGAATTGGGACGGATCTTCTGAAGAAGGCTATGGGTTTTTTCAGTACTTTGTTAGTGTGTTCTCACACATTCATCAGCAATGAGAGTGGGTATAAATACATACCAAGGAGTAATTCTAATGGAGAATGATATTTTTAATTAACATCTTGAAAAAATTGTGAATGACTTCTCATAGCTGGTATGTGCTGTGGAGCAGAGCTCATAGCTGAAAAGCTGGAATTTATTCCCCTCTCTATGCTTGATGAGAAAATGTCTCTGAAACAAGTGGACGAGGAAAACAAATCCTCAAACAGGTTTTTTGGACAAATTATTTTGTTTATTGGCCTCTTGCAGAAACTGATCATGCACGTCTTGAGTAGACCATTTGTATTTTCAAACATAACAAAGTGCGGTGCAGAGGATTTTCCAAAAGCCGCTCTGCTGTACATGTTCAAACTTACAAAAGTGGCTGCTCTTGGAGGTCTGTAGCTGAGGACAGAAAGTTGCCCTTTGAGTTTGGATGGTTTTATGAAATATATTTGAGAAACTCCACAATGCCTTAGAGCCATAAGTCAGTGGTTGGGTGACTGGTTTGAATTAGGACAATGAACAAAGACAAATGAAACTTAATCCTGCACGTCTGTACATTCTGGAGGCTTTCTTCCTTGGTGTTGGTACTGAACCAAAAGTATTTAGAGAGGCAATATTATCGAACACAACAAATAGGAAGCAAAGCATAGTTTTTGTTAGGGGTAAGTCATCCCTTAGGCAGAAGCATTCCATCAGTCTTACTGCATTTCACTGCACTGAACTATGGTTAATTTGTGGTTGGAAAAAATAGAGGCACCATGGTTATTGAAAATTATATACTGTGCTTCCAGTTTAAAGGGAAACAAAAGGCATGTGTTGTGAATGTAAACTTTTTTCTTTAATTTTGAAACCAGAAGCCCGTTTGAATTCTCTTTGGCACCTATAGGACCTGTGCTATTTCAGTGCTGTTTCAGATTTCTCTAGTGGGAAAACAAAAATCAGTAGATTTGAAGAACTGACAACTATGAGTTAACTGTGTTCTTGTATCAAGCTCTTTACAATGGGTACAATGTTTGTTCCCTGATGGTACAACAGAAAAAAGAACATTCTTGTTTCTAGCAATGACAATTATTAACCATTATAAGAAAACGCCAACACAAGGGTTGGATTATCCCATCATTTGGGATCTTTAACTCAGAACTCCATCTTTTTCCAGAAGATATATGTCAAACATTACAGGCTTGAGACAGGAATTTCTTGCTAAGGCTTGTTTCTTAGGTCAGGCTAAATGATCAGAGACATGTATTTTAAGATTTTTGGTTTAGGGTTTGCCATTTGGGACATGGTTTTAACATAGTTGAGCCTTTACCAGAGGGACTTTCTTCATAGAGATATGCAATTTCAGTGGTAGTGTCTGCATGTTTTGCTTTGAAAAGATTGTATTTTTCTGCACATAACTGAATGTTGCCTACTGTGCGTCCAAGAGAGATAATCAGATTGTCAGAAATTAAGGAGTCTGTCTTACTATTTATGCAACATTTCAAAAGAGGAAAAGTTAATTTTCAAGGGGGTGAAATCATAGAATCATTAGGGATCAGAAGGGACCTGGAAAGTTCGTCTAGTCCAATCCCCCTGCCACAGCAGGGTCACCAAGTTGTACAGGAACATATCCAGGCAGGTTCTTGAACACCTCCAGAGAAGGAGACTCCACACACTGAGGTCCTCCAAACCCAGCCTGTGTCTCTAAAGATGAATAGCTTAATAGTACCAGGAAAAGGAAGGATGGTAATTTTGTAATGCTGGTGTAACTGGCTTCTGGTCTGAGTTGGATGCTCTAAACAATTGCAGAGCTGAATTTGCTTCTTCCAGTTGTCACCAAACCACACATCTAGTGATTTTTATGTGTGGAACATCACTGCTTCCAAACATGACCTTGACACAGTAGTCTTTAACATAAGCCTGTTATGAAAAATTTTGTGGAGCTTCTGGTTCCCCAGGACTGTAATCAGGGTATCAGTTTGCCTTGGGTAATGTGCTCTTGTTATATCGGTAAGTCTGCAGTTGAGCATTAATTACAACTGCTACTGGTTCAGCCAGGGCTAGAAACAATAGAACAAAAATCATGATAAACTCTCAAAATTTGATTGCAATACTGCAAGCACAAGTAGTTTTGGAATACTTCAGATAAGCTTTCAGAGGTTTGAATCTGGGTCCAAACAAAACCCAAACTAAAATGATGAGGCTTATCGCTAACATATACTCCTGTATTTACTTCCATTAGGAAATGTTGAACATTTTATGAACTTTTTCATGATCCTTCTGGTTCTCTGTGCAGGCTGGGGTTTTATAGTCCCTCTGCCTTTGCAACTATTTAGACATGAATAAAGTTGAATAAAGCTGGGCAGTCAGATTCTAATTTATGCTGATCATGTTGGACAGCTCAGGGCACCTCAGCACTCATGCTTAGCCAGTGACCTTTCACATTCCTCTTTGAGATCAAAGTACTTTATTCATCCACTTCCAAGAAAATCACAAAGACAAAATTCCCATTCAGCATGCTTTTATTAATCTACAAAGGACCAAATTCTGACGCCTTTAATCTGCTCCTACTCGTCACTGCAATGATTTAAAGAGTAGAGCATTGCCTTCAGAGTTTTGGGCCCAAAATCTACACATAGAATGGTCACGTTCTCAGTGACTATAAATGAAGACAGAACCACTGCTTTGAGACAGGATCTCTTTTCCAAGTCTGAGGAATCCTGAGTGAAATTTATATTTCCCTGATGCATTTTTTACTTCACTGTTTGCAGCTGAACACCCACCCACTGTCTTTGGTAAATTTGTTGTGTTGGATCTTGTCTGGTTTGGGCAATTAATACTGGATGACCCTCAGAGAGATACCTAGGGCTGGGCAGGTCCTTGGTACTTGATAGGATCTCATTAGGTAATGCCCAATCTAGACTTCTGATAATACAGATTGCTTCAAGCACATTTAGAAAATTTCTACCAGTGTTAGTGCAAGAGGATCGATTTGTTGCAATCTGTTCGGGTCTCTGTGTCTCATTCTCAGGCTGCAACAGTCAAACTCCCACAAAACTCACTTCCAATTTACGAGTGTGTCAATGAAAGGAGAATCAGGGCATCTGATACACACACATGAGAATATAAAGCATTTTCTGCAATTGTGGATTGGAATTTCAATTTCAATTCTTCTCCTTATGATTAATTTCCATACTTCTAAAAAGACAAACTTCTGTTCACTCCTTATGGTTTATGTTTGCTTATTTTATACTATTTAAATGCACTTTATCAAATAAACTTAGCTTCTTTCTGGTGCTCGGCTTCCTCCGCAAGCAATTTTCTCAGTCTGAAGAAATCCCAGTTAAAAAATATGCACAAATTTGGTGTTGTTCAAAATCTTTTTCATTTCCAACAGCAGTTAGTAGTCACTCCGATGATAACAGATTAGGTTAAAAACTTCACAATTCATTTATTTCCCTCAGCAAAACATCTAGTTTTCTACTGAGTACCTTTTTGCAGTAGTCCATGCTTTCCACAGAATTATTAAAAATAGAAATATATTTAGACTAAATTGAAAACTAAATTTTGTTGCTAATAATTGGAATAGCTGATGAAACTTCAAATCCTGCTTTTTAGGACAGCTCAAAGAATGTATCTCTTATTAATGTTTTACCTGAAATGCAATGTGCCAGCTGAAAAGCAATTAATAGTTAGTGATAATTATCTGAGATTGAAATGTCTCTATATATTCATTTTTAATGATGGTTTTGAAATATTAAAAGCAAGGAAATGGGCAGATCAGATGACAAATTCGTAACCCAAATGTGATGCCACAGGCAGGTTTAATAAAATGAAGATGAATACATGCTTTTAATGAGCTAGGACAGAGATAATAAAACATCAGATTTTAGGCAGCTGACCAGAGAGAAGTTCTGCTAAAGTTTGGATCAAAGTTCAATTACAGATGTTTATTACACACTGTAGAGAATTAGGTAACAAGGGGAGGACTTGGTTTAGTGATGGGCTTGGTACAGTTGGGTTAGTGGTTGGACTCATTGATCTTAAGGTCCTTTTCCAACCTAAACATTCTGTGATTCTATTCTGTGATCTCCTAGTCTGATGCTATGATAGACATGTGACATTTTCCTGCCGAACATCAAACAGCACTGACCTCAGCACAAGCGCTGGGAGCTCCAAGGGTGGTTGTTTTGTATGCTCAGAGCTCTTCTAAGAGGCTTCCAATGGCTCTGAGGGGTGTGAAGAAATAAAAAATTACTAGACTGGTACAAATGGTGCAACATCAAACTGCTAGAGCCACAGTGAGTCAACATATGTGCAGACATACTGAGCTGAAAGGCTGTTATTTCATCTTTAGCCCACACTTTTGTGCCTGGCTTTTGAAAACACACTCATTATCTACAGATTTGTGCACACATGGACTTTTGCATCATTCTGCAGACTCTGCAGCACTTTGTCCTTCTGTGGCCGTGGTCAGATTTCAACATGTGGGGTCCATAGGATGCCTGCAGGACAGAGGTATGCTGTCATCTGGTTTCTGGGGTCCTTGCATCATTGGTGACATAAAACATCCTAGAACCAAGAGAGAGTTCTGCATTCCAAATCAACCCTTATAGCATCAGTTTTAAAAGCTTTTTTCTCAAATATGCATGCCAAACAGAAGCCAGTGTGTGTTTTAAGAGCTCTGGCCACTCTGTAAGATTTGTGTGAGCAGTCCCAGGCACTGAAAGCAGAAGGACATTTCTAAGCCTTAGCAAACTATGATACATCAGTATTTTCCTTGTCTCTTGTATGTCTGTATCTTTTCCCAGCAAGAAGTCTACAGCAGTGCTAAGAAAGAATTCCTGATGCAACCCCATGTATTTGCTATGTGGCCTTGTCAGACTGCTTCTTCTGCCTGGGTTTTACTGAAATTAAGAGGGAATTGCTGAGACTTCCACTTCTGAACTGCTTTTTGCTTCTTGCTGCCAGATAGCTTTTTGTTGACAAGTGCTAAAAAGGACCATATTACTACCGTAGCTCAGGCCAAAGTGTCTGGCAGCACAGTGAATGATTTTCAGCCCCCTGGTCTGGCTTGCCTGGTCTGAGTGTAATTCAGCATCTCCTGGCAGGAAGCTCACACTGTTGCCTGCCAGCTAGATGCTTCATTCCTGTAGAGAATGAAAGGGGGTCAGGTATCAAGTGTATCTTTCATCTTTGACAGCCTCCTGCTGTCTTAATTTTACTTACAGTGATTTTCATATTATGGCTTTTTTGCCTGCAGGACAGCATGACAATGGTAATCTCTTTGTGAATTCTGCAGAAGAGTTCATTATTACTGAGCTTCTGGAAGCTGATTTCCATAACTCTTTGGTAAGAAGATGGCCATGAGAAAACTTGTGGTGAGTCAGCAGATGGGTATTCCTTACTCACAACTCCTGGCCTCAGAAAAGGAATATTAAGCCTTGAAAACACAAAGGGAGATCTCTGCAGGGACAAGGTTGTCTGTTCCCTTTTGCACCCTTCCATCTAAATGAAGAAACCATTGTATAAAACATCTGCAAAAGAAATCTGGTTCAAGCACTTTATGCTCGTCTTGCACCCTGTTAGAAGCCATAAAGCATTTTTGCAGGGTATAGAGTAAAATGAGCACCTTTTAACCACCTTAGCTGACAAGCTGGAACTAAGGCTGCAAACATGCAGCAAGTTCAAGACTCCTGCTACATCATCCAGTGGTACTACCTGATGAAGTTCTCCCCTGAGTATTAGCGTTTTCCCAGCAAACAGGTGCTCAGCTGGCTGCAGCAACAGTCAAAGGAGATGTCTTGCAAAAGTGAAGAGGTCTTTTAAATTTTCATGATTCAGGAAAAATGAACAGAGTCATTGGATAGATTCTGTCCCTACAGACAATTTTCCAACTTCCGTGCAATGTTCACACGCTCTAAAGGTGTTTTGCACTCTGCAGACAGGAACATGCTGCTGCAAACTGGAGTAGAGAATGCGTGTCCCTGAGCTTTATCAAACATCTAACCTTGCTTTGATGCTATCTCAGAAGGGGAAGGTCAGGGAAAATTGCTATCTTTTCCCAACAAATTGAGTAGATAAGTGAAGTCCTGCAATACCAGTTGGCAGAGAAGTCTGCCTCTTTAAAGCACTGGCAGTGCTGCGAAGAACTGAGTTTATGAGGAGGCCTGTGCTGACCTCAGTGCCATAGAGCTGACAGGAGCTGAGGCTATGATCCTTTCAGCTCAGTGGCAAACCTGTGAGGTAAAGGCCCCTTTGTTCACACCTGCATCCAGACTGGGAGTGATTACACAGCTTTAGCCTTGAGGTTCAGTCTCAGTGTGGTAGCCAAGGGCTGGTCTCCAAAATAACCAAAGGTTTTGGAGACCCCAAAACCTTTGAATGAAAGATTGGAGGGAGAGTCTTCATCTTCACCCCAAAAGGCCTGGTGGTTTCTTTCCAGCACTTCAGTGATGCATCCATAGGGCTCACTGCTGTGCCCCAGGCCTATTTGTCCTTGGTCACCAAGGTCATCTCACACCATGTCCTCTGCATCCCTCCCCTTCTCTGTGTGACCTGCCATCAGTGGCATTGCCACACTGCATGACGCAGCACTGTCACTGGCAGGGAATGTGCTCCTGTCACGCAAACAGCACGCTGTGATGCCTTACTTTTTCTCTTGAGAGCTTCACCCGTTTTCAAAATCCGTAAGGACACATGGTGTGTCAAGCCGTGAGGAAAGATGCAATAACAACACTGTTAACAACACTAAGTAACCAGTAAGACAGTAAATGAAAAGTGAGGGACTGGCTAGCTTTCCAGGGAAAACCAAAGGATGAGTATATATATATATATATATACACACATACACACACACACAAATATTTTCATCTATATATGTGCATGTATTTATATGCGTCTATCTAGAATATAAGGATGATTTGAAAAAAGGATTTGTGAACATCCTGTATTTCATCTCCTATGCTATTTCATCAAATAATATGTGAGACTGATGTGTGGGAGTTGCTGCACATCTATTTCCTATTGCAGACAGAGCTATTACTTAGCTAATCAATATTTAATCTCTATTAGAAGGAGTAATTTTTAAGCCTACTTTAAAAAGTGCATCTGCAGCAGTTGATATAAATCACAGCCATGCAGAACTGTGCTGGACTAAATCTCCTGTACCTCAAGGGAGAAATCAACCTTTGAATGGGAGGAAAAGAAAGGAAAGGAATCCAAGAACATGTGATAGCTCTGATTATTTCAGGCAATGGAGTCAATGTAAAATAGCACAGGCTTGATCCACAGCCTGATTTTTGTGAGGGTGGTAGAGATCATGGGGAAAGGGTGTCAGCATCTGTCGTGTGCTGAGTCAGAAGCTGCAGCCAGAGCTGGCTGCAATGATCATTCTCTTCTACTTCCAGAAAGGAGCCTTGATCAAAGCTGGAGCATTTTGCAGTGATATGTCAGTTCACAGATGAAAGGTCTTAGGGCACACTGACGGAGAGAGGCTGAGCTACTAGAAGCTTACTAGGAACACAGAGAATCAGATCTAATCCTTTCCCTGCCTTATTTGGAGTGACCTAGGATGCAAATGATCATCTGGGTCAAAATAGAGCAGATCTTTGAATCAGTTTGGGTCAGACCTTTCTTATTTCTTATTCAAGGCACAGTTTCAAAGTAACTCAGTACACCGAGTCACCAGGTTTTTGCAGCATCTACAGCACACATCTTACCAAGGGGTAAGATTTGAACTTCCCTGCTCCTACATGTCAGTGGTTGCCAGTGGTCAAACTGGTCACAGTTCAGATGGTGCTTACACTGGTGTGTGCTCAGGATGTTTCTCTCTGGTTTCCCACCTCCAGAACTGCTGCTGTGAATCCACCCCAGCTGCCTCAAGGGAGCACAAGGAGTCCCAGCTTTTTCTTTGAAAAAACTCCATCACTATGCAGCAATACAGAATTTTTAATGCTAAAATGCCTTTTCAGTACTCAGAGCTGTAAAGAAGATCAATTCAGTAGGAATCGTAACTTTTTTCCAGATTTGAAGGGAAAGTTGTGTCTATTTTAATGACATTTGAAGAAATCCAGAGGAAGACAAGGGTGAGACGCAGATGTATGTGGGTATCCAGTACTGAAATGTACCTGAGAGGCAATTATTAAACTTGTTGCTTTCACAAAACTACACACAGGAAGGGGACAATTTTAACAGTGAAGAAACACTTTGTTTGGATGTGTCGTGACAACAAACTCTGACAAAACATTTAGGTATCTGGGATAAAGAAAAGGAAGGGGGCACAGGGCAGACTGAGATTTATCAGAAATAAATACTGAGTCAACACATTTTCATTATTTGCAGTCATGGTTCAAGGCCAGCAGAACGCACCAGACACAGTAAGGGCACACTGGCCCAAGGCTGCTGAAAGTTAATATTGTGCAATACCTCCACAGATGTGAAATAGCAAACTATTCTGAAAGCAGTACTCAGTTCAGCAGAGATAAAAAGATCAGCAGAGATCAAAATCAGCAGAGAGAATGAGCACAGAACAGCATCAGAAGGCAGCAGGTTGTCCACTCAGCCTAAAATCTCTGACATTTATGCCTTTGGTTTTGTTCATTCCAGGTCTCTGCTTTCTAGCTGTCACATTGTCACTTGTTTCTGGGCTCCTGACTTCAAAGTATCAACACTTTCAAGAATAAAAAATAAATACCAACAAAAAAGCACTATGTAACTCAGGGAATAATTTATTGTGGCGTGTGCTCCTTGCAGACCGTGCAGATGTGCCAGGGTTGGCTCTGGTTTATAAACAGCAGGGACACAGATTTTTCTTCTCCAAAGGGAACTAACTGTGTTAGTCATCTAACATCAACTGCTCTGGTCCCTAAGTCTCCTGTTTGGCATGAGGTGAGGCGGTATGTTGACTTATTTGAAGACTCGTGCTGTATGGTTTGATCTGCCAGTGTACTAATGAACCCCAAGACTTCTGTTATGACAGTCCAATGTCTGATCATGTGTGTGCAGCTACCTCATTTCTGACTGCAGCCCCTTCCAGGAGCTGCAGGGGAAAATGCAAGAAACACAGCAAATGCTCGTGAAATAATTTCTGCATAGGGAAAGCTTCAGCTGGCTTTGCCAGTTGGAGTTGCTTGTGCTGCTCTGTAGAATTTAGTATCTTCTCTAAAGAGGAATGTTTTGGCCCTTACCTGCTGTGGGTGTTCTCATTAAGCAATAGATATACCTCTTTGTTAAAATTTACCCGAAATAAGCCAGTTTCAATAGTTCCTTCTGGTAGGATTGAATGTGACAACAAAGATCTTAACCACCTTTTTTAATGTTCTCCTGGAAGTCTCTGGGGCAGTGGGGATGAGGTGGCCTTAAGAAAGTAGTGATGGTGGAAAACACTTGAAGCAGTCATGGAAAATGGATAGAAATCAAAATGTTCACTTGTTCTTCAGATTTGCCAGTATCAAAGATTCCTTCTGTGTTTGGCTTAAAATTGAAGGCTTGTTCGTGTTTCATAAAAGATAGTTTGTCCTCGCCTTCTTTAAAACAGTTTGTTTTAAATTCGGAGCTGTGTGTTGGCACACTTTATTTATGTTGTAGTATCAAGATAGGTCTTGGCAACAAATACTTTGACAAATGACAAATATTTGTAAAATGGTTTGAATTGTATACACAGTGATAGTAGATTAATAAACACAAGGGAGCAGAAGCTGAGATTTTGCAGCAATGCCTGTACAGTAGTTTTGTGCTCTAGCTCTGTGATGCATAGCCTTGGTCCAGAATTTACTGTTCCAGGCTTCTGCTCCAAATGCGGCTGTAAATTACCATTTCAATGGCTTTGTTTTAATTAGCCATTTTCCCAAGGAAGATTCTAAATAGTAAAAGTGCAGGCCATGGACATAAATTTCCAGGTTTTGCAGTATTATGCAACTCTCTGCTTTTTTCTTGAGGTTTTATTATGTTTTCCAACTTTCTCTAATCCCGTCTAAATGATCACTATATATTTTTTCAGCCCTAACTCTTAAGTCATTCTCTCTAAAACCCGTGTAATACCTAATATCTTTTGTTCCCATTTGAAGGTTTACCTTATTTCAGACAGAAAAAGCAATTTCAATGAAGTTGAAATGCATGGTTTTGGTTTCAGGGCTACCTCTCTCTAACATAAAACTACTAAGCCTTTATTGAAATATATATGATTCTACCATAAACACCCCCTTTATAGAATGCACCTGGCGAGTGTAATGGAAAACATATTTGTTTCTTATAGGAAACTGAGTAACTATTCTGTAATAATATATAGTCTATTTGATATTTAAAAGGTCATAATTTTACACAAAGAAAAATGCAGATGCAGTAAAAAGCAACATTAAAAATGTAGCTGCACATCTCGCACATCTGCTTTCATATCACAGTGATAGAGGCAGCTGACTTGCATACAGCACACGCTCAAAGCAGAAAGACAGACTGAAATAACATCTCTATACTTTCCTGGCCCTCAGGTTTAGAGTTTTCCAGCCTGTAACATTTTATCCTTCCAGTCCCTTGGAAGATAGGAATAAGATTCACAGTTTTTTAGATGGAGAGAACTAAGGTGAAGGATGGATTAACATGTTTCCAAATGCCACACAGGAAACTTGCAAGAAAGCTGGAGCATACCTTGTTTTGCTGAGTGCAAGATGAAGTTCAAAGAGCCTTGTCTGAATGATTGCACATAACTTACTGTGCATTAGAACCTCCAGTAGACCATGTGCTACCTAACAGTGCAGGAATGTGAACTACTCTATAGGAGAATACAGACCTGTGTAAATTGATGTCCATCGGTTGTAATGTTGTCATGTGGTCCCGGGAGAAAGTCCCCACTGTGGATATGCAGAAATGATAAGGAGAAGCCAAGTGTTACGCATTCTCATAGCAGATCAAAAGGATTGCTCATCCTTCCAGTCAAAACTTACAGAGTGGGGGATCACAACAATCACTGAGATTTTTCTCACTCAGTTAGCACTTAAAGAATTGCAGACCCTATATGTAGGACTTAACTGACTGCTCTTGTCTTCTCTTGATATCGAGAAACCAGTATTTCTGGCATATTTGGCCTCTCAGCACAGCCCAGTGTCTAAGCTCCACTCCTAGGCTTCCTCACACTGCTAGAGAGGACTGAGTAGTTACAGCTCTTCCTAGGAGACATTCCTAACTCAATGGGGGGCCTGTCCCACCATGCTGAAAAACCACATTGCTCTAAGGAGAGTAGGATTTTTCTAAGTAATCATGTTACTCACCTGGAAAAGAATGGGCTGTATCTGTCTTTCAAGAGCTGCTATAGTATGTTGTGTTGACCAGTGCTTGGAAACAAGTCAAGACTCTCAGTACTGTGGGATGATACTCACATTCAGATGCAGATAGCCACACTCCCTGCTTTCTAGCCCAGCAAAACTGTTTTTCAAAGATAATGACATTACTGAAAACAGATGGAATGAAAGTTTCTTACCTACCCAAAACGGCAGGGAAGGGGATATCTTGATAAAATACCAATATCTTGAAAAGCAAGAAATGTGGGAGGAATGTTCCTAAGGATGGAACCATCTGAATGTAGCCTTTGTTCATCCTACTGGACTGTCCTTTTCTGCAAGCATTGAGGGGAGAAGTAGGGGCTGCTGAGCTCTTGGAGGAGACTGATCCCCTTGTCATCCTCAGCATCTTCAGTTTTTAAATTGTCTCTTAATCATCCAAATAAGCTTAATAGATTTTGATTCTAGATGCTAAGGACTGACTCAATATCCTCATAACACTAGTGCTTGCTTTTAAATAGGAAGCTTTATTTATTTATTTAATAGTATTAGTAAGGAAAAGATGACCAGAGAAGATCCATGTTGTTTTAACCAGTTTTTAGCACTCCCCGGAGCTGTGCATATCAAAATAGCTAACATTGCCGCCTTTGGACTATTGACAGCAGGAAACCTGGATGCACGAACATTATTTACTGTTTTGCTCTGCTCTTTGAACTCTCTTGGTGCTTGCTTGCCTTGAAAATTTTTGGTTCTTCTCCTGTACAAGTCTTCCACATTTCAAAATTCAGATTAATGAGAAAATTATGCTCTTAGGATAAAAATCTTTGCATGTAGCAATGGCAGAAAAATATGAAACAGCAGTATGTGCTAGCAGTTGAACAGGATGAGATTGTTGGAATTGGACTCCTGGGTTCAATATTTCAATGTTCAACATGATTGCTGTGTAAACCACTCAGAAACTCTTTGCCTCATTTTATTTCTCAGTGAATTAATGCATAAAGTATCACTATTCTGTTCCCTGTCTTATTTTTTAACTGAACTTTGGCTGTGCCAAACACAACCAAACACAATTCCTGCTCACAGGAAACACAGGCTGGCAAGCAGCATTGTTCATTTAGATGAAGCCCTGGCTGTGCAGGTGATACAGTTTGGGGCAAGTACTGCATCTTCCTGTTTCTTCTTTAAAGAGCACACTTCAGGAAATACAACAATAAAAACATCACCACTGTTGTAAGCGCCTTGATCCCAGATCCAGTTGCCATGGGGCTGGGCTTCTCTCGGTTGGTGCTGGCCTCCTTGAGACCTACAGAGGCAATATGAAAGTCAGGTAAGTATGGGGACTGGGTTTCCTGAGCCTAAGGGACCTGCCCAAGATTATGCAGAAAGCCTGTGACAGAGCAAAGATTTAAGCCATCAAGCATAGGGTGCTGTCTTCACTGTCCCAGCTATTTTGTAGAGTAGGAGAGATGTCTGGAGGCAGCAGCCTGTTCATTTTACTGGGGCATCAGATTTACTGTAAGACCTTAAGAGGTTTCAGGTTCAACAGCAGTGTTGCAAAATGAGAGCAGAGCTGAGTGTCCCTCCCAGAAAAGCCCTGTGGTACAGGCATGTACCCCATGGGGTAAAGGCATGTCAAGGCATTGACAGCTTGTTGTGGGCCAGGATCCAGTGCAAGCTTTACCTCACCCCTGCTTCATGTCACAAAAGTGAACTTGACTTAAAAAGGGAAGAGAATAGTTCACTTCTGTGTTAGCTTTACTTTTTGCTTTCATTGCCTTTCACTCCAGAAGTGTAATAAGCAACAGTTTGCAGCAGCGCATGAAATAAACTGGGTTTGTTTACAGCCTCTACAGAAAAAGAAATACTTCCTTCAATAGAGACGCTTTTTTTTCTTAAAGAAAATTAACAGCTCCAGAGCTGAACTCTCAAGTGAGTGGAGTCTCCAGAAGCTGCTACAAGGAAAAATGTCTGATGGCTCATGAGATTTCTACACATCACATGGAGGAGAGCTGCCCCTTGCTCACCTGGTGCTGCCAGTCCAGGGGCAGCCACAGTGGACAAGCTGCCTTGTGCTGTAATCGGCTGAGGGATCCCCTGCCCAGGTCATGGCCCAATGGGCTTTTTAGTCCAGCTGTATTTCATTTGGCTTCCCACTCACTGGCTGATCTCCCTCCTCTCCATATCTCTGCCCCTTCCTTTGTTTTTCCTTTCAGCTAATCCCTTCCTGCTTTTTCCCTGGGCCCCTTCAGTGTTACAAATACACACACACTCTTCTATCCAGGGAAGTTAATTTAGATTAAAGGAAGGGATGGGTTTAAGGAAGAATAGTTCTCACTGAAAAACTCCACGTGGAGATGTCCTAATTCTAGACTAAAAGCAATTTTACAATGCACACGATCCTTTGTATATAGCAAATTAAACCAATTCAGTTTGAAATAATTCTGCTAGGATTGCAAGTGCTCATCTGATTATGTCCAGATTTAATTGGGAACATCTCCTCATGCCAAATTTGCCATAAAGACAAGATCCTGTTCCACTCCCAGGCATGCACGGATACCCCTCCTAAGCCATTCAAAGAAAGCAATACATCTGCTGCCCAACCGACCATGAAGAAATCGGGGAGCTAACATAATATTTGCCAGCCAAACTCTGCTCACTCTTCTGCACTACTTCTTCCTCTGTTTAGACTGCAAACTCCAGGGTGAGAAAACTTTCTCCCTTGGTTTTTTATGTGGTGACTGGCACAGCCCTTCATTGTGTGGTCATGGCACAGCAAACAAAGGAATCAGCAGAAAGTGTTGTGTTTTTCCAAGTGCCTCCCAGTCCAATGCAAACTTAACACTCTTTGACATCTGCAGGACAGCAGTTTTCACCCCACCCAAATTTAGGAACCAAGCTTAGCCAGCTGCTTTCTGGAGGCCTCCTCCACAGAAACATGTAAGAAATGAACTTCTGTAGAGTTTCTGGTAGAGTTTCTCCCCAGGAAATATGGAAGTCCCAGGATTAACTGCCTCAGTTAAGTGCCTTTGACTGGGTTTGTGAATATACTTACAGCTACTTGTGCCTAACATATAGGAACTTGAAAACAGAGAAAAGGAAAATGCAAACAGTGGGAAAGAAACAGGTAGATGAGAGGTGGGACAGAACGTACCTAAAATATATTGTGGAGCAAAGATGGGTAGAAGCATGGAAGTTGAACTTATCAAAGATAAGTGCAATATCCAACTGGACTAGGTTAGTCTGCAGGCAACAAAGAGCCCCAGGGCTGCTCAGCTACTCACAGAACGGCCACTTCATGCTTACAGTGGGGTCGGGATGCAAGCTTAGGTCTTCCTACTCCAAAACAACAATTTTGTTCTGCACACAAGCAGGCAACCTCTGCAACAGTGGGCTTTATTGCAGAGAACACCCAGTCTCAGCCTGTTAGCTGTCCTATGGAGATCCTAGGGTAATTAATATGTGAAGTGTTTGGAGACCCTGGGGAGACAGCTGCTGTTTCAATGGACCACAGATGCACAGACTTTTCTGGACGTGTCTTGTTTTCCTGTTGTGCTGGTTTAGTTGACCACGTGGTTTGAACGAGGAGACATTCCCAGGAAATGGGTCCTGTGTTACAAAACAAAGCCAGTACCTCCCTAATGTCTTACACACTCAACCATTGTGCTCCTCCCACTGAGACAAGGTGCTTGCATCAAGGCCAGAGTCCACACCAAAGAGCTAGAGGCATGTCTCACCTTGAAGTTAGTGGTGACAGTGCCAATGAGTGCCAGATCAGCTTTGTAAGATGATTCAGAACACGAGCTTAGCCTTTAAGGGGATGGCACTGGAAGAACTCTGATTTTTTCCAGCAATTGGAGTCATGATCCCCAACATCAAGATTTCCAGTTAATAGAGTTTTGTTTGTATATCTGCTTGGCTACTTGTTGATGTGTAGGAATCACCCCACGCAAACAGCAGTGTGTTCTCCTTCCTCCGTAAATCTGTCTTCAGAACTTTCGTGTGATGTGGCTTACAGCCTGCTTCTTAATTACCCTCCTGTGCTCACAAGAACAGAGCTAAGCCTGAAAAGCTGGCTGGAAACCTGGTCAGACCTCTCTTTACCATTGGGAAATCCACTGAAGTTCCAGATTTAACAGAGGAGACAGGAAATGACCTGTAGCATCAACAACTATTGACATTAATTTCAGCTGAAAGGAGACCCTTGCAAGCTCATTTCCTCTCCTCCAGCTGTTGTAGACTCCAGTTCAGCTGAACTAGAGTTCAGGGCTGTGGTGAGACATGTTGGTCACATCTAGGCTTGTAAAGTAAACAAGAACACAGCACAGTCTGTGCTTGTGTCCTAAACCACTTTAACTTTTGGCCCAGACACAGAGGCTGGCGTCAGGAACAAAATATCAGCTTGGTTTCTCCAGGTTTTCTCAGGAACGGTGTCTTCTCAGCAGCCTGAGCTATCATGCTTGGTGGTCCTAGAGGTCCTACCCCAGGTACCTCTCCCTTTCTTTCACCTTACATGCACAGGTATACTTTCTGAATCCTCCCAATCTCTTGCAGAGTGTTAAGGCAGTGTTGACCATGAGCTCATGGAAAAATTGGTAAGTTTGTGGCCCAAAGTGAGAGAGCCTCAGAGCTCAGTCCTAAAAAGGCAGTGTGTTTGCTCTGTGCAACTGAGGCAAAACCAAATTAAAATCTTGTGGGAAGAGGTTCCATGGAAGTACAACATACTTAACAACAGGAACATGGCTGCCTGCAGCTCAGAAGCTGTCATCTCCTGCAGAAGTTACTTGCTGCCATTAAGACAGGGAAATTTGCGAGCAATCCTGAATGGCACCCTAGGTTATTGCAGTTATTCGATGTCCAGTCCAATACAACTATAACCAGTCCCATATTATTATGTTATCTAGTGATAGGACAAGAGGCAATGGGTGCAAGATGGAACATAGGAGATTCCATACAAATATCAGAAGGAACTTCTTCCCAGGGAGGGTAACGGAGCATTGGAACAGGCTGCCCAGGGGGGTTGTGGAGTCTCCTTCTCTGGAGACATTCAAGATGCACCTGGATCTGTTCCTGTGTGACTTGGTCTAGGTGATCCTGCTGTGGCAGGGGGATTGGACTGGATGATCTTTCGAGGTCCCTTCCGATCCCTAATGATTCTATAATTTTAAGTCTTAAGGCATGAAGACCCAGGCAGATTACTGGAAATAGTGCTGAGTTCATCTGTCTACAAACTGAGCACCCCCTTTTTTTCTTAAAGGAGATTTCATGCAATAAAATTAATCTGGAAGAGGCAGAAACCTGAAGAAATTATGTTCTAAGGGAGCCGTGAGTGTTTCCCCAAATAATCGTATATGTGCCTGCTGCTGGCTTTTCTCCTGGTCTAGGCTCTCACAAAACTTTTGCAGTTGCTTGCTTGGGTTTGAAGGCTCTTCTCAAAGAGCTCAGCGCAAGCAGCTGTTGCAGCCATTGCCAGAGTGGGCTGCTCAGCAGAGCCAACAGAAAGTTCCTCTGGATATTTTTATTTGGAGGGTGATTTTCTCAGGAATTAAAATCTATGACTGAACTTGTTGAAGTTACACTGGGGAGGGGGATCAAACCATCTGTGCAGTTCTTCCTGCTCTAGATATGTACAACACAGACACTTTGGAAAATCTCACCCCAAACCCAGAGCTATAAAGTTTGTGGAGGAGACTAATCTTCAACTGGTGTCAATCAGCATCACCTCGATCTGTGCTGGCTCTACATCTGCTCCCAGGATTGGGAGGTCAACATGCAGCAGAGGACCAGAAATGAGCCCTTTTCTGGGCAGACACCAATGTCATGGGGAGTCTCTGACCTGCTGGAGGGGTTAGCTTGTCTCATGCCAGGCAAAAAGGAGATCACATGACTATTCTTGCTTTGGATAGCAGCGTCTGCTTCATCTCCCCAGAATAGCTTGGTAGTTCCTGGGGTTACCTTCCCTTTTGCTGTCCCCATCAGCAGTTCTTGCTTTCTGTTGGGAAAGAAAAGGAATAAGAGAGGCTGGTCTAGGGGTGGGAGAGGTTATTCATTTAAGGATTGTTCTTAATCCCTTTTCTGCTGCAGACTTCTGTGTATCTGTAAAAGCAGATCTAACCAAGCAACAAGATACCTCTAATAACCTTCAGTGGATGACATCTCCATTGCCTCTACATGATCCAGGTGAACCCTATTGAATCTCTTATGCCTGAAGTGAGTAACGCAAAATCAGAGGCATCCCACCACTCGAAGTATTTCTGTATGTGTTCCCCCCACCCCAATATTTCTGGTAGAAAGGCACTGAAAAAGAAGCATTGTTTGCCATGCAGTTTCACACTTCAAATTGTCTTTCTTATTTTCTCAGTAATTGTAAATGAAGAACAGTTTTCATTAAAGGTTTAGAAATATTTTTCATTCTTTTTTCAGCAGCAGAGTAGTGTGTGGGAAGAAGGAAGGAAAGGAAGGAAGGAGGGAAAGAAGGAAGGAAGGAAGGGAGGAAGAGAAGAAGGGAGGGAAGAAAAAGTCATTTAAAAATGGCTTTTCAAAAGCCTCACCTTTTTTGTAAAAGTTCTAAACATTTTCTGCAAAATATTTCATTATTGGTAAATCGCATCTTCAGCATTTTTGAATCACAAGCACTTGTTTCCATTCTTACTTATTTCTGCATCAAGTAAAAGCAAGCTGAGATGTGGGAGAGCACTCTGATGAAAGCTGTTTTTCTGAAATCTGTGTACTGTTTAAATTCTAAGTCAGGTCAGTGTTAGACTTACCCTAATTAAGTCAAACCTGCAAAGCGTTTGAATTTCACCCATCACTCCTGTTAATCCCTCTTATCTTCCAATCAAAAAAAGAATAAAGGTTTCATCTGTGTCCCCAGGGCATATCAGAAGGACAGACCCTCTCCTTACCCTACTTTTCATTTCTAAAGGAGAGTCAGCTTCCAGGATGCTCAAGTACTGTTAGCTGGACTTTCTAAAGGTAGAGGTGTGTGCCTTCCCTTCCAGCTACAGGCTGGAAGCATCTACAGCATCTACTCTGCTAATAGCCTTTTTGACTGTGATTTAAAATGTGAATTTTAAACTGTTCGGGTGAGATGCAGACACTGTCCTAAGCCCATCCTATCCTCCATCCTAAGGCTGTCTCCCCCATGGGCACTGAGGTGTGAGGGGACTAGCACACAGCAATGTCCCCTGCTGTGCCCACCAGCCTCCAGCAGCATCAGCTATGTCCTAAGCCAAGGGAGGCATCTTTGTCTTCAGTCAGTCTTAAATAATTTTTCCTCTGTGAATGTAGCCTGGTATCCCCATGGCAAAGATTTCCGTTTCTTAACAACACACTGGGGAGAGAGGCTCTTCTTTTGTTTCTTTTTTTCTCTGAACTTGCCACTAACTAGTTTCATCTGACACCCCCATCCTCTTGTATTAGAAAAGACAGCAAACAGTGATCTTCTATTCATATTTTCCAGCCTACTTGTGATCTCTATCATATCCCCTTCAGTGGTGTCTTTCCCAGCCTGAAGAATCTGAAACCATTTAATTGCACTCCTAGTCTGAGAGCTGAATTAATCTGCTTCATTATCTGTTTAGTCTATTCGTAACCTATTGTTATGGTTCGATGGCCAGGAGCCACTCTGGTGTCTGGTTTGAGCTAGACTGCTTTATAGGACCCACCAAGGAGATCCTCTGGACACAGGCGCAACAGGGCTTGGATTCATTGCATAGCTTTTTGGATGCCTAAGACCTCTCATATGCTCCCTAAGGATGCCAGTCATACCCACTGACTTGACAGGCATGTTCAAATGGTTATTTTCCTCATACAGTCTGACGGTAAGAATGCAAAATATTGTGAATCCAGATTGCCCAGGATGGATACTCATTAGAAGGTGATGGGCAGTGAAGAAATGTAGCCCTGGGACTACAGCAGAACAGGGAGTAAACTCAAGCAGTAGACTCTTCCCTTCCCCTGTCGTCATTATGCTTTGGTCATTTGTATCCCAAACTTCTGTATCCCTCCAGGGTCAACATTCTATGATCTTGCAGGTGACTGGTGCAGGGCTGACTCCTCACTGATAGGGTGCTCTGAGCCTGCTTACAGTATGCAGAACCAGACCACACTGCTACTTGTTCTTTCTTTCCTAAGTCTAATTGATTCATTCTTGTTCATTTATAATGGCATCAAGTGCTGTGTGATACTGAACAGCCAAGGAAAAGCATTGCTGGAGCAAAGGGAGGAACACTCAGCACCCAACAGAAGCTTTGCAGGATCAAACCTCTAAGTGGCTGCAGTCCGGTGTCAACCCAGCTCATTTGACCTGTGAAGCATATTGCAGAAACACACAGCTGCAGATGTCTCTCATACAGCCCACCTCAGTGGTTATCAGATAAAACAGCTTATGCTTTCTCTTCATCTATACCAGATGGTGGCTGTGACACTGGGGGCCTGTCTTTTTTCCATGCCATCACACAGCACTTGACAAAGTGAAGAAGAAAGGTACTTCTACCTTGGATAGACCAACCAAACCCACCATGAAGACCCCACACCCTGCTGCTGCTAATGGCACCAACACTGTCTTGCAGTGTGAACCATTCCAGCTCTCTGCTTTCTTTCAAAGTCTATTTGTTTTATATCTGACATGTTTATATATGTTAACTGTTTGCTATAGGTATCTGTCAGCATCGACTGGCAAAACCAAAAAAAAAAAGAAAGAAATAAAAAGAGGGGTTGGCTCTATGCCAGAGGTATGTTTCTTAAAAGCACTTTGCTTTTTGCCACATGGTTTTGCATAGAAGGAGAAGGGAGGAGAGGGACAGTGGAATGGCAAGGGCTATTATGCCTGGAATACTGTGAGAGAATTTAGTAAGAAAATGTACTCTGCTTTTTAGATATTAGCCTAAGAGCCATAAAAAAGCTATTTTATAGTCCTAGAAATCATACACAAACACTGGTATACTGTTTGTCATAAAAGCTGTTCTAAAGACGGAACCGTGCATTATGCTTCTGGAAATATGACATTTATGAACTGCTTTTGATTATTACCAGAATGTTTTTTAATAAAATAGAAAATGTGTGTCTGTGGGTACATGCGCGTGCGTGTGGTGCCTGCCTGTGTGTTTGCGTGTGTGGATAATAAGTGGATATGTCACTGAGGGAGAGGTATTTTCTAAAATTTGTTCTTTACTCAGCCCAGAGGTTTCTGTCTTTCTCCAGAGAACAAAGACTATAACCCATCCTGCTAGTGAGAAGAAAAAAGTCCATTTCTTCCTGTCTGTGGAGAAACCAGCACAATTTTCTGGGATTTCTTTTCTTTCTTGATTTCATTTCAAGCAGGAGTATGAGCTGCTGTATCTCTTTCCTTTGAGATACAACTGCAGCACTTGAGGATGGAGGACATATGAATCTGCCATAGAATCATTGTATGGCTTAGGATGGAAGACACCTCAAAAACCATGGAGTTCCAAACTCCCTGCCATGGGGCAGGGACATCTCTCACTGGACCAGGTTGCCCAGAACCTCATCCAACTTGGCCTTGAACACTTCCAGGGAGTGACAAAGGCATTTACTCATATTTCTCTCATTATGATATTTAAAAGGGTTTAAGTTGGCTTACATGGTGCTTATTCCTTCTGCTAATCCTTATCCACACTGCAGTGTTGCTCACAGCGATGGGATTCATTGCTTCCCAGGCATTTTTTACTCTGTGAGGTGAACAGGCTTGTAGGGATGACACATTTTTTTCCTGCTGGGCAATTGTATCACCCTCCCTGCCCAAAAGCCAGGTGGGGAGTCAGACAGTGGCTCATTCTATGCACTCTTGTTTTCAAAAAACCCTGACGTTTTTCCAAAAAGGCAGCTTTGTGATGAGGAGAGCTACCATTCCCTGCATATTTCTCTGCAGCAGGCTGGTTGTCTAGTCTTTTTGCATTTTACTGCATGGGACTCCTTCTCACAGTACAGACAGCCACCAAGGCTGTCTTCCTTCATTTATGGTTCATACACTTCTGAGCCCAAGCTAATAACTCAAAATAGATAAAAATTGTTGCTGTTTGGGCTCAGAACATATTCATTCAGCCTTGCCGTATCTGACCCATTAGCAGTAGGTGCTTGAGCTGAAATTGGAAGTGTTTAAAAGAAATGATCGAAGACTGTGCTTGCAGTTAGGGAGCAAAGGATCCAAATGCCTGTGATCTGTTTGTGCCTGTTATTTGCAGCTCAGTGATTTATTAGTGGGACTCTGGACATAGACCATACTGGGCAACCCCCTCTTAGATCTTGGGCTGCAGTTAGCAGGGAAGACAGACAACTGTTTGCATGGAAATAAAAGTACTTTGAGTCTTAACTGCCTGAATCATCTCCCAAAATGAATATGGTACAACAAACTGTTGCCCTGCAGACAAATTTCATACAAAATGACTGTATAAAGCACCAATGTTTATACATGAGGCTGATGTGGGTTGAAGGGCTGTTTGCAATGGCAGTGGCTAGTTATGTAATTATTTGAGAACAGTAGAGCACAATAAGTGAATATAAACATTGGAGAAGGCAGTATGAGTTCACTGGATGCTTACATGAATCCGTCATCTTTATTACAAATGTCTCCCTTCAAGTATAAACCATGTACTCTTATGACAAGAAATCAGAGGTGTCCAGTTGTGTTTGATGGGGAAAATTAGAAGAGAGATGAGCGGCAGAAAAATAATGAACCTATGTGTGGAAGGACTTTTGTCTGCTGCAAAAACAGCTCTTTTGACAATGCTGTGAAGTGCAGTTGATTGGGCACCAGGTGTGACTCTGCCTCTGCATACCTAGTTTATTCTAGCATATATGATGAGCTCTACAGCAGTGTATAGAAATGACCTGTGAGGTAGAAGGAGCTAGTAATGGATGCGTAAAACTAATGGATGGGTGAACTACAAGGACTTCATCAACTTCACAGTATCATTGTGAGTAAAAACCAGGCAATGCATCCTTATGGGTAGCTGGTGGCATGCCTGTAATTTATGTAATAAATAGGCTGGGTTTTCCATTTAATGTGGCATTAACCAGAATGCAGAAATTATTATGTGAAATATTTTTAGAAAGATAATAACTTTGAAAGATAATCTTGCAGTTAGTGAATCCGACTGTTCTATGATTCTGTGATTCTATGATTCTGTGACTGCCTTCCTAGAGAGGGTTTCTTTTCTAATCTACTCCCTCACTGGTTTATCTCTCTGTTGGTAAAATAAGGATATTACTAAAAATACATTTTTTCTTACTGTGTTCTATTCAGACTGAAAACTCTTCAGAGTGTGTTTTGTGCTTTCGCCTGATGCATGAGGTCATGTTTCACAGGAAGATTCTCTGTGTGAAAGATCAATAAATAAACGTCACAATTGTCTTCTGACCTCTCTAAAATAATGGAATTTTAAGCAAAAAATTTAACAATTCTGCTGGAAAAAAGTTTTCTTCCTCATGATGCCCCCTTCCTTTGTGTCTGCATGATGTGCTGTGTGTGAATGGGAGCCTGCCATGCAACAAAGCAATGGGATATGGTTTAAATAATGATTACATAGCTTCTCCTCTCTTCAAAATCAAGTATGCCATAATCCAACAGTGGTGTAATTCCTGGCAGGTCTGAGTCAATGTGAGAGCCGACATATACTGCTGCGTGCAAATAAGGCATAGTCAGGGACTCTGCCTGGAACATTAACTTATTTTTTGGACTAAGGCTTGCATTTGTCAGTGAACTTATCTGTCTTAAAGATGAATGAAGAAGAGCAGTTGCAAAAAGAAAAGAACAAAGAAGGAAAAGGAGGCAGCTTCAAGACCGACAAGGCAATATCTGTTTTGTTAATTTTATTTATTTATTGTAAATGGCTCCACCTGCTAAGTGTAGAAACATGAGAAGAGTGGTAACTACATCAGCAGGCTGGTAACATCCATGAAGATGAACACTGAGGCTGGGAACTGGGGTCCCAACACACTTTGCCCATGGCTGGTTTGTGGTCACAGCAGTCAAGGTCACTGTGATCTTAATGGGATATTCCCAAAGATCCCTGAGAAAAGTCACAACAAATATCCCACATGCAGACTAGGAAACAGCTTGTTGTGTGTCCGGTTTATTTTATACATTGCTGGGACAACTAAGCAGCCACCTGACCTCCAGCAGCAATACTAAGGCTGCCTTTGCACTCTGCACCATGGAGGCAATCTCAAAGCCTTCTCAAGCAAGAATGGTCTTGACATGACTTCACTGTACAAAAAAGTTCAGAAGGCTTTGTTTTCATTCCAAGGCAGATCCAAAACACATTTTTAAACCTTGAAAGTTGTCGTAAAAAGGATTCATTGTCTTCCTGCCAGCTCCAGTCAGCTGGTTAGGCTGCAGATTGAAAAAAGTTGAGTTGCTGTAAAACACCCAAAGCAGAGCAGAGCATGATTTTGTTTGCAGTGACCCAAACTTCTAAAACTCTTCTTGAAATGAAAACCCACTAGGGACTGTTCTCAATTAATGAGACATTTGCAAGTGCAACCACACATAGATGAGTTGAGGCTAGTCTTAGTCTTCACTATAATGGGGCAGCTGCTTTGAATTCAGTTTCGTTAAAGTGTCTGAAGGCAGAACTGGTCTTGTCGAGGATGGAAATGCAAAGATCCTATCATGCAGTTAGTCCAAAGAGACAGACACTGGTTTGGGAAGCTGAAGGAGAAGAGTTTACCCTGAAGAAGCCTTTGTCTTCTACCTGTGCCCCAGGTCATGGGAATGCAGCCTGAACATTACAGAATAACCCACAGCTGCTTCTGGCATCTTCATGCATTCCCAGAAGGATGTCCTTATGCTAACACCTGGGACTAGACTCTCCTTAAGCCTTTTTTTGGGGATTATCTCAGTATCTTCATCCATTACCCAGCTCAGAGAGTTCAGAGATGCCCTTTGCTAGCCTGATCCTGCCTGTGATGCCTTTTTCCCCTACACTTTCAAACTGGGACCTGAACATGAAATTTAGAGAAGAACCAAACCCCATCACCCTTACAGTAGTTTTAATATGTTGTATCTCAGTACATTTCTCAAGGCTTTAAACCAACATTACTTAGAGGTACGAAAATCCCTGAGAACAGAGCTGATGATTCTGCTGGAATCCCTTATTTTAAAACAGGTTTGTAAAACAAAGACAGCCATATGCTTAGAGATGAATGAGACTGTTGTTACCCAGAGAGAGACCTCGCTTCCAAGGCTTACACCATGTTTTCTTAAATTTTTGAAGGACAAACCCCAGCTATTTTAATGAACGTAACTCAATAATTCCTAATCCTAAAGTCAAACACTAACACTGAGGCTCAAAAACTGGCCTCCCAAGCTTCAAAACACAAGTCATGACCAGAACCCATTGGTAAACATTCCTGAAAATAAGTTTTGTTTTGTTTTCCCCCCTCATGCTCTGCTGAACCTTGGAAAAACTAACTCACTCCTAATATTAATCCTAGTATAAACAGATTAGAAGCTTCCCTTCCCCCTGCCTTGCAAAAAATAATGCCTGTGAAAAGACATTTTTCACGTCAATGAAACCTGAACATTTGTCTATTTTATGGGCTATTTAAAAACAAATTGTCTGTTAGTTTGAAGCCTGAGACAAGTTTCACCGGTTATAAGAAAAGATTTCTTTCTTTTTTTTCTTTCTTTCTTTTTTTTTCTGTTTGATTAACAGAATTTCTGACTTTACCAAAAATAGTCAGTCCAACACCTTTCCTCCTGAAATTAGGAGCAAGCACAAGCATAGAATCATAGAATCATCAGAGACCTGGAAAGATCATCTAGTCCAATCCCCCTGACACCGCAGGATCACCTAGACCGAGTCAGAGAACAGACCGTTATGGATTGGAAGTGACCTGGAAGGATCATCCAGTCCAATATCCCTGCCATAGCAGGATCACCCAGACCAGGTCCAGGAGGGTTTAAAATGTCTCCAGAAAAGGAGACCCCACAGTCCCCCCTGCCAGCCCCCTGCATTGCCCTGTCACCCTCCCTTGGAAGAAGTTATAGAATCAGTCCGGGTTGGAAGGAACCACAGGATCATTCGGTTCCCAACACCCTTGCCATGGGCAGGGACATCACACCCTAGATCAGGCTGGCCAGAGCCTCATCCAGCCNTCTCCCCATCTCCAGCTTTGCTCCATCCCCCCTAGTCCTGTCGCTACCTGAGATCCTAAAAAGCCCCTCCCCCCAACTTTTTTGCAGCCCCCTTCAGATACTGGAAGGCCACAATAAGGTCACCTTGGAGCTTCCTCTTCTCCAGACTGAACATCCCCAGCTCTCTCAGTCTGGCCTCATAGGACAGGTGCTCCAGCCTTCTGATCATCAACCAATAGTTCACAGCTATTTCCCTATTTCCTCTATTGCTGTTTGCAATCACAAGGCACTAAGAGTATGTTGAATGAATGCAAATGTGGTTGCAGACAGCCACCTGAGCTACCCAGTAACTTCTATGGGCTCTGCACCTGGCATTTCTTCTTGGCTCTCCTGTCCTCGAGACAACATTAGTGCCGGTGGAAAAAGGCTGTATTCATTCCTGCAGGTCATGTACACAAGTTCTGGTGTTGTACAGGGAGTCCCTTCTCATCCAAGGGCACTGTGATTCTTATGGCCTTTAGTGCATATAATTCCTATGGCTTGGGCTTTGTACATTTTTCCAAGGTATGAGGTACTATCCAAGGAAATAAAAAAAATCACTTTATCACATTGAAAATACTGGCAGAGAATGTTTCTCAGAAGAAGCTGAAGCTGTTGGAGGGAGCTCTGGCCTTGCCTGTGTTGAGCAGATTCCCCCCAAGTTAGCTAACATGCCTCCCTGTATCGCACACGACTGTTACAAATCTCAGATAACAGCATGTGCTCCAGATTTACAGCCAAAAATGGACATCTTGGGGTATGGAGAGCCGTAGTTTATGAACATTTGGTTTTATGTTGGGTCAGACAGAGTTAAAGACAATCTTGGAGCATAGATTGGGCCATCTGTTATCAAGGGAATGGCTGAGCAGGAAGTGTTTGTACTTTAACACTTCAGGCTCAACTCCTGCAAATGCCAAAGCTTGGAAGTGACTTTATTTGTGCTTGTGAAGATGTTGTTCACAGATACAAACTTTGGAAGCTGAGTGTCTTTGAATTAGGAAGGTCACTAGGCAAGACAAGGCGCTGAGACAGGGAAAGGAAGGAAAGAAAGAGGTAAAAAGAGACAAAAATAGAAGAAAGAAAGATGGATAGACAGAAAGATGGATGGAAATGTATATGTTAGAGGGGAAAACACTGCCAGATTCTACGAGGTGCCAGACCATCCCCCAGGCCAATATTCATGGGTCTCACCTCCCTCTCCTGATCCCTGTGCTGAGCACAATGACACCATTTGCAAAAGGACAACTCAACTCATGGGTGTGTGGCAGTCTGACAGGGATTACTCACTTCCTGAGTGCATTAAATGTAGTTTCTGCAGAATTGTGGCATCAAGAGCAAAATCCTCCAGCACACAACAGCCTCTGAGGGAGGGGCAGTAATTCTTCACTCTTCTGTAATGCCTGCATCTCGAGCAATGATTTTGGAAAGGTCAGGTTGGTTATGCCAGTAAGGCTATTGTAGGGGACAGGTGAGCAGAGAATAAGCACCTGATTTAAAGAAGCATCCCAACAAAAATGCCATTAATATTCCTGTGAGCAAATTTTTACAGTAGGCTTTTGGCTTGGAGAACAAGAACCAGGAAACAGCCTTCGAAAATTTCCCCTCCGCACAAGACCTGACACTGTCTCCCCTCCCAGGATATTTTTTGCCTTTTTTTCCTGTGTAGCTCAGGGCAGTACCATGTTCATCAAGAGCATGTGCTTAAGTTTCTTAATATATTTAAGCATCTTGCTAAGCAGATACTGCTCAATCACACTTCTGCTCAAGGGCTGCCACCAGATTTTGCATAGTTTTACCCTTGCATTTACCATTTCCAAATATTATGGCCCATTGAAAAACCTTTGATGGAGAAGGCTCCTCCATTACACAGAAGTTTCCTTCTCTGTATAATGCTGTGAATTCCACAACAGCAATGACTGATGAAATCACTGTTCAGCACCAATGAATTACAGTGCAGCAAACATTATTAACCACCTAGTAATCTACTCCTAGTTAACTTTTATATAGCCTCCATAAATGAGATTTCAAACTGCTCTTCATGTACCATTTGATGTACATGAATCACTTTCAGTGAGGTATGTGGCATGATCCAGAGCTGGGAGGTGCTGTTTCTGGTTGTGGTACCAGCTAAAGAACTTTCATTTCAAATACAGTATCAATGATCTCTCTCATGACCCTAAAACTTGTGGGTGTATTTAACAGAAAGGCAGGTCTGGGCTTCTCCTTCCATTTGGATTGTGCTCTAAAAGGTATTAGAACTTCTTGCTTTCTTCCACTTTAAAAAAATCTCTCCTTTACAGAATATGGGTGAAACCATCCCAAGAGCATTTAGGAAACAGTGCCTCTTTCAACCATCTGTGTCTACAGGCTTTAGGCAGAGGCTTCTGTTTTAATTTTTCCAAGTGGTCTCTGTAGGACCACAGGGCAGACCTGTAGCAGACCTACTTTCAAGATTAACCTGAGCGCCCCTTTTCAGCTGTGGGGGCTGTTTCTAGGGAACCAAAGATTATGTTGTCTAAACCATGAAGAATGGGAAAACAGCCAGTGATGTGAGTCTCTACTGCTGTTCATTACTTGTTCCTTACTTAAAAGGGGTTAGAAACTTGCTTCAATATCTTGGGACACGTAAAACAGTCATCACATGTCTGGCAGCTAAAGACACAAAAGCAGTGATGGAAGGAATTTTTAGGCAGAAAATTATTTAATAACATCAGTGAATTCCCTTGTTCTTGCACCATAAAAGAGTAAGCAAAGCTGCGCTCACTGACAAGGAGAGAACAGAGGAGTGTGGACCTTTGACAAATTGAAGAGGTATTTGTTACTTTTATCTCTTGAAAATATCTTATAGCATCCAGTTTTCAGCTATTCCAAAATATAAATTATCTTGCTGACCACACATGGAAAGGGCTAGAATGAGAATGAGCATCCTAAAGAGATTTTAATTATGTGCTTATAGAATCTGCACAGTTCTGATCAAAAGCAGGTGATTAGAGATTTGTAGGGGTTTTGTCAGCCTTCCTTCAAGAGCAGTGCATAGCTTAGTTCTGGAGATCCTAGTTTCTCTGTGCTGGCTACGGACCTGGTCAGCCTCCTCACAGCATCCTAATGTCCAGAAGACACTTGCTTTTTACCATTGGCATAAAGTCCTGAATTTTGCATCCAAATTGGGAACATCTGACCACCTCTGATGCATGGATCTCCTTAAGTGGTCCGAAATCTGGAGCAGCTCCATAACTAGAACAGTGCAAAACTCAGATTTACACACAGCCTGGCTGGGTGGGTATTGTTTTTATGCTCCAGCAGAACATTCAAGGAATATGTGAAGTCCCTATTAAATGCTTACGTTTGATGCTGCTACTGATTTGCTGTTAGACAGAACTACAGGACTCCTGTCACAGTAAATCTTACCTTCTTTTTGTCTCAAGAATCAGCTGCACGGTCTGCTTTGGAGTGACAGAAGTAAAATATTCTGGGTGTTTCTAAAAAGATATATGATGCCTAGTGAATCTCAGGTTGATGGGACACAGTTCAAAGTGCTACAGGGCTAAGGATTAGTAACAAATTCTGCATCAACTGCACAGATGCCTGTAATGAAAATCATTGAAGTTGAGGAACTCTAGACCCCTGTGCCACAACAGACTTTGTATAAGGACTACAAAGACACCTTCTACTCGAGATCATCCTCAACACATCCAGCTGATGACCAAGTATGTAGTAACTGTTGAGAGCGCCTATGTGTACATGTACATATGTGCCTAAGAGTGTAGTACAAGGATATGTAAGTAGTCAGCTGTGTGTCTGCATCTTGATGAAGCTCAAGTTTTTCAACAATTAGAGCTCCAAATGCTCTCACTGGTTTTTCCAACCAGGTGGGTCATGAAGAGTGAAGATTGATGCTGAAGATCCCACTGTTTTGTTTTTTTTTTTCCCATCACATAGTAACAAAAGCTACCAAGGTGGCAGTTCTAGGAGCTCTATTTGGGTAGCACTGAAGTATGAGAGAGATGTCTGCCTTGGGGACAACCTGAAGATGATGACTAAATGACTATGACTGGCCCCAGATTTTCCATTAAGTTCAGATCAAAGAAAGGTGGTGGGTGTGTTACTTCTTTATGCTAGACTTGTGGTTAGAGGCTTCCTAGGAGGCAGGAGACATGGGTTTGCCAAGCTGAGTCCTAACTACAAGGCTCTGCAGCATTTGGAAAAGGAGACAAGGTTTTCTAGGTGCAGCTCATGACTCCAGAAGGGAAGGGGGCCCTGAAGGAGCAGGTGTGACTTCCATGTGAGGCAAGGCAATGCAGGTGGGAGCAGGATGCTGGGATATAATTACTGTTCTGATGGGACCATTAAACTTCTAGGACTCATGCTGAGGAAGACACCTTGTCAGCACTTTTCTCTTTGCAATCTCTATTAGAGGTACTTCTGCCTCCTTATTAATACTATAATTATACATGAGAAAGGTACAGCTAATATGACACTCAGGGTGCTACATTGAAGGCCGTCCTATTAAATTTTGTTTCAGTCCTATTTAAACTGCTTTACAGAACCAGCTTTAGGGAAGATATTTTAGATACCTATTTATGGGCTTTGGAAAGGTGTAAATGGTTCCATAGCTTTCCCTGAAGAGCAAGACAGGCACTAAAATATTCCGTGAAGATAAGCAACTGTGCTGGCTTTGCATGCTGAATTAGTGTTTTTATGGTTTTCCACACATCTCTGTGCAGAGGCGTGAGAAATGCTTCTTACTGAACTGAATAATATTAAAGTGATGTAGTTTCGTACTGACAAAACTTTCACAAGAGAGTAGAACATGGGTATGTGTAAGAAATTCTTATCAAGCAGTTTTTATTTCCTCCTCTGAATGAGCTGCATCATAGCCTCTAAGGTTATGATCTGGAGGTCTAGACAATAACAGGGCTGTTTTGTCCTCTAGTTCACCCCTTCTTAACTAGACAGTGATTTTGATCACATCCAACTTAGTGGTCTCATTGGAGGAAAGCATTCCTGGTTTAAAGTCATCACCTGAGTAATTAGCAGGACAAGCTTTTCCATCTGTTAATTTTAATGCAGCGACCCATGGGAGGATAGGCTGCTATTTTTATGGCATGTGAAACAGTGCCAGCCTCACAGCCCATTTTCCTTCTTGTCCTGTGCTGCAGCTGCAGCCAGAAGTGCCCTTGATTGCCCATGTGTTTATCACAACCCCACAAAAAAACAGCCTTTGCTGGGAAGTCTATCTACACTGTTAGATAACTGCAGACAAGGTTTGGCTACAGTGCCGTTGTCCTACAAGCCACAGTGTGGATCAGCTTGAACTCCAGCCTTGTCCCTGAACTGCTCAGAGTTTTCCTCTGCACAGCTGTGTGTATTCCAGGGCCATGGTTATAATACACTTCAGTCTGTCTTGGAGGAGCTGCATCCCAGGGTCCTCTCCCAGAAAAACAACTACTGCATAATTGGTGTGGATGAGAGTAGTGACAGGAAAAATCTCCTGGACTGAAGCAACATGGTGGTAGCTCACAAAAGCTGGGCCGCTCTGGTCCTGTCTTCTGCCCATGCCAGTGATCTGGTCATCCCAGATACCAGACTCTGGCTGTCAGAGAATTTAAGGCTTATTTCTCAGCTCTGCTAATGTCCCACATGGTCCCTCTGCTTCAGTCTCAGCAGGACTGCATTTATCTGTGCAAGGAGATAAACTGGCTTGCCAGGACTCTCACCACTGCAAGACAGACAGAATGACTCCAGGATATCTGACTTAATGATGAATGTGGCACTGAAGCTGTAGTAGGCTGATGTCTCTGATAAATGGACCTTTGTAGCTCTCCCATCTGTGGTGTAAAACCACCATGCTCTTTGCACCAGATTTACCCTCTCCCCAAATAATAGCTGTTGGACAACAGGCTTAAAGCTCTTTGTGTTGATGGTTAAATACATTCTAATGCAAGATAAAAAATGACAGATCTGTAGAAAAAAATTTGGGCTGGTGATGCTCACAGGACTAAAGACCAACAGATAGTATTATCTCTGGAGAACCCACTCTGTTTCAGATAGCTTTTAAATGACTACAAGGGAAAGGAGATGAAAGGTATTTGGGTCTAGGAAAGACTGGTGTGAAGTGCAGCAAAGGTTCCGTCACTATCTGAAATTCAAACAAAAACACAGAGAAAAAGCATCTCCTCAGCTGATTGTGAGGCTAGCACAGCCCTACTGACTCCAGGATTGTTAGTCCTTATCCACATTAATGCAAAAGATTCAGGATATGGGACAAGTAGTGATATCCCATTGTCTGTGGTAATGTGATATTTGTTTGACTACAAAACCCAGTGTTATAATGCAAGAGGTCTTATTGCTAAGACCATCTATGGTGAATGAGAAAAACTGTAAATGAAAGGTAACCTTTTTGCTCTGACTGCTTTCTTTACTAAAATTAATAAATGACAACACATTTCAGTGTCACTGAATTGCTTCTGAGAAAGACATTTCTCTCACAATGGCAGAAACATTGAGCTGTACCCTAGTCAGGGTTCAAGAGTTGAAAAGAAACACCAGCTACAGCCACACACAGCCCTTGACTGGACAGTGTGAAGGGATCACACATGCAGACATGGCTGATGTTGTAGTGACTGTTACTTTATTTTAGTTTTATTTTAAATCAATTTTAACAGGCAGGAAGACATTCTCAAAAAAAGTTTGCTCTTAAGCTTGTTTGTCTTCCCTGGGAGTTCTATATTCCAGCTATGTACCCTATGGGAGTGCAGGGAGCATTTACACTTGCTTGGAAGAGAAATGAGTATTACAGATTTTTGAAGTAGTGTTTATTTCACCCTCACTCTAAGGGGAAACAAACGCCTGCATCAAACACATTGACGTTGGGATACAGAATGACTTTAGCTGCTCTCCAGCAGATGTGCTTATAATTTGCGAACATTGTGAAATGCCAGGACTCATTTAATACTGTGTAAGAATGACAGTTGCTCAGCAGGAGACCTGCAGGTGTGCATGGAGAGTGGAACTCTGGCTTGGTTGTAGAAAAACTTTAAAGAAAATCAAACCCTGCAAAAGTGAGTATATCCTCCCTTAGATTTATTAAGACTCCAGCAGTTAGCACCTTATTCATGTCCATGACTGTAATGCAAAATCTTGTGGGGTTTTGCATGATTTTGACCTCAGATGCAGCTGAAGCCAGACAGAAGATCACTTCAGATCGAACACACCATGTAAAACTCAACATTTGCAAATCCACAAGAACCCTTGAGATGTCATGCTTTGCATGAGCCCAGAGGCATTGATTAGGTCTGGAGAAGCTTCAGGGAGATCAGCACTAATGTCATGTCCAAAGAACATAGGCGGTTGTGACAGCAGAAGAAGATGCTGAATGTAATTCCTATTCCTGGAAGCCTTGGATGAGGTTTTACAAAAAATTAAAAGGAAGTGCATTTACAGTGTGTCTATTCCTACTGGATGAAGTCATTCCGACACAGATGTGCTGTCCAGAGATCAAATGAGGAGGGGACCAATGGTTCATTTCTGTTGGTTTCAGTACAATATTAGGTGCCCAAGTAAGCATTGGGAACCCAAGCACTGTATTGGGTTTGAATCTTACTTATAAAAGCTTGCTTTCCTTCAGATCAGTTCCAGCTTTGGTGGATTATTGTTTTTTGTGTACAGCAATGGCCAGGTTTACACACTGCCCTGGACATGTCTCTGTCTAGGAAGCTCAGTGCTCAACATAACTTGAAATATCAACATCAGTACCCCAATAAGATCTTCCTTATTAAACTCTGTGAGAAAGAGAGTGGATTTTGTTTTATTTAAGTCCTCATGCCATTTATTTCGGATAAAATATATGTAAATGACCAGCTTTGTTTGTCTTCATCTACTCTGCTCTTGAGAAACCTCACCTGGAGTACTGCATCCAGTTCTGGAGTCCCCAATACAATAAGGACAGGGAACTGCTGGATCAAGTCCAGAGGAACTCAGCAAGGATAATCAGAGAGCTGGAGTGCCTCTCCTATGAAGACAGGCTGAGGGAATCTGAAATGTTCAGCCTGAAGAAAAGAAGGCCCAGGAGAAACCATACAGCCACCTTCCAGTACCTGAAGGGGGGCCTATAAGAAAGCTGGGGGAGGGATTTTTGCAAGGGACTTTTGGACAAAGGGAAATGGTTTCAAACTAAAAGAGGGTAGATCTAGATTAGATCTTAGGAAGAAATTCCTTACTGGGAGGATGGTGAGGCTCTGGATGCCCGCTGCCTGGAAATGTTCAAGTTCAGGTCTGTTTGCCCCTCAAGGACGGTCATCACTCCTGCAGGTTCCTGCTGTTCAAATTCATGTGGGTGTCTTACAGATCTTGAACTGTCTCAAATGGCACTGGATGGCTGTGTTTGGAAAATCAGATCATGGCCACAGTTTTCAGGGTTGCCCTATCACCCTTGAAAGGATAAACTGGTATCCAAAGTCTTTGAATATGTCTGTTCCCAGGCAGTGTTGGATTTTTTTTTGATCAATGATGCTTTGATGAAACAAAAGAATCCACATTGGTGAAGAATGTTTTATCAACTGAAGATACTGAGCACATCTCTTAAATATCCCACCCTAAGCTTGTCTATTTTTCCCAGTAATATCAATTATTCTAGAAGGAGATACTACTAAAAACTTTGGTTTTCTTCTCATGGTGAGTTTAAATGACAAATGGCCATGCATTGCCCACATGAAACAGCTCAGGAAGATTAGATAGGGTTTAAATATTGTCTCTAAAATTTTTAGCTTTTGCCTTGCAATAAAATATGTGAAAAAAGAAGAATAAACTTGCAAAGAACATGGAAAAAAAGAATTCTTGTGAATGTTTTTTCTTGAAAATAAAGTTTATACTATGTTAGCTCCAAACAAACATGGTTTGATGGACAAAATTTGAATCGGCAGATTTATCCAACAGGAATATATGCTTTTGATTTTTCTCTTCCTGCTAGCAGTAATGGGGGTTTTGGCATAATTGTCTTTTTCAAAGTTATTTTTAAAAATTAGCACTCATTTCCCTCGGTTTCTGACCCTGAGGACCCAACATACAGTGATACATCATACCGATGTACAGTAGTACATTTGTGAGTGTCCAAAGATATTATGGCATCCTCCTCTGATTTCTGTGTCTAATTGCAATTGCACCTAGCCTGAATATTTGAATGCAGGAAGTGACACATCAGGCCCATCAGTCTGCATGTGTGGCTTCTTAGGCAATTAAACATAAAAGAGCTATGAGTGCTCTGGTTAAAAAATATGTGGAACTTCATGCAGTTACAAGAGGAACTTGGCATATTTTCCTGCCTCAGTTGATCTGCTAGCCTTTCTGAAGAACATTGTGGGTCAGATCCCATTTTCTGGATGACAATATATGGAAGAGTTCCAAGTATATTGGCTGTGAAACCTGAAATTATGTAAAATTTGCCCTGCCTTGAGTTTTGTTTGAAACTTAACACATTTTCCCTCAAGGATTTGTTCCAGTTCCTGCCCTTTCTCCAGCAAATACATTTGGGCTGATCCATAATGAACTTTGATAATTTATGGCTCTGCATCAGTTCTGTGCAGAATTCTACAACTTCAGATGGTTTTGACATGAAACCAGATGAGAATTTGTTCAGTCCCAAAACTTTGCATGCAATTCAGAGCAGGAGTACATGTGGGCTGAAACTAGAACAAATGAGTTTGTAATCCCCTTCAAAGAGAAACAATCAGGCAGAGCAGTGGTTCTGTTAATGGTTCAGGGAAGCTCTATTGGTTAATGACCTCAAACTGTTTGCAAACAAAAATAAGTGGAAATTAGTTCAAATGGAACTAATTAGTTCAAATAGACAGGAATGTGACATCCCTGTCACTCAGGGAGTTTTGACTAAAACCTGAACACATTGACAACCACATAACTTGGGTATGAAAGTCTTCATTTGTTTTTTTTCTTTTTAATTCACATGCTGTTGCAAACAGGAATTGTGCCACACGGAGAAGTGTTACAATGTCCTGATGAATTTTTCAGAACACAATAATGACTTCAGGGGAAGTTGTAGCAGTTGAAAATACACGATTCTACATTGGTACTAGTATTTTTATTCCCTTTTGGCTTTGCTTCCCAGAATGTACTTGGAAATGACCGTACCACTTCTGACATTCTGAAATGTGGTTTGTGGGATAACTAATAAAGAATTACAATTAACCGGTTATAAACACATGGCAAATCATGTAAGAAACCTCAGTCCCTCAGATAATAAATACTAAGGACTAATATATAAGCAATATGCTCACTTCTGGGAATCTCTAGTTCAAAAAGCAGTAGATCTAGAACTAGTCTATGACATTTACCTTCCTAGCCCCTTTTTCTTCTCTTAGGCTGCAAAGTAGTCTTTTTGGTGTGCTCTAAAAGTTAATGTGTGGATATCACTTTATGCTAAAGTGCAAATTGGTCACTTTATAGGCTAATGGATGACTTTTTAGCACTTAGGCCCTCAGGTCCTTCCTTTGCGTTGTGCAACTCAAACTGGACCTTTGAAATAGGTGGGCTCAGGCAGAACTAGGATAGAAGAAACATTTGTAAAATGCAAAAGCATGGAGGGATGTGATGTTGATGAGAGTAGAGGAGAGGGGAGATAATATTTGTGGATAAATTTGAAAGCCAAATAGACTTCTATTCTGAAACATTTTCTGCGTTTCTTCTGGCTCCTTATCTCTTTGAAACAATATGTTCTGTCACTCCAAGTTGCTGGTAATCTGTTGATCTTGGCAGAGAAATCTTGTCTTTGAGTAGTTTACATGGAAGTGGAGTTACTCATTTCGGACAGTTCTTCATGCATCCTATAAAGGTTTTATGAGCCATTATGGATTAGGAATTGTCAGTAACAAGGAAGCAGCGCACAAAGAGTTTTCATGTGTTGCTGTTCAAGCTACTCACCACTGTCCTGAGGAAGTAAACAGCAGAAGAGGAAAATGGGTGTTTTCCTCACGCCTTTCTTTGTCCTGAGCTATGCAGTAGAACCCAGCCTGTGCATGGCTTCAGCTGTAAAATGCACATATTTATGTACTCATAGAATACTGGAGATCCACTATCAGACTACCTTGGCAATACAGTTCCAAATTCCCTGTGGTTTGTTTTTTCTATTTAATGCATGCTTTTCAAGGATAAAGGTTCAGTCCTCTTTCATTACATAGACATAAGCATGACAGGGTGCAGGGGTTGCAAACTGAAGTTAGAAAAGGATGAATAGGAAATAAAATAGGTTTATTTTATGCTGAGCATAATTAAATATTGGAATACTTTACTGAGGATGGAGGTAAACTCTCTTCTCAGTTCTGGACCTCTTTCTGCAAGAAATACTGTGACACACCTCTCAGCTTTTGACATTAAGCAAGGAATCACACTAAGACAAATCTCTGAATGCTGAGTGCTGCTTCTCCACTCGTTTAATTTCATTGTAATGTGCAATTTCTCTGCATGAGGATCACAACAAGATGAGGAAACGCCAGAGGCAATGTAAAGGAACCAAATCTCACTTGGCTGCAACCTTTCTCCCAGAGAGTCTTGTTCAGGAACAGCTTGTAGGGTACTGCTAAGTACTGGTCAAATTAGAGAGGGATCTTACTGCAAGTGAAACTATGGGGAGAAGGTAAAACTGTGTGAGATAACCTGAATATCACAAATCAAAGGAGAGAACCTTCTGGGAAGCCTCTGAAGCGGAAGTAAGAAAGAATTCAGACTCCTGCTTTATATAGGGTATAAAATTAAAAGATGGGAACCTTTTACATTATGTAGCAGTAATTTAATCATTTTTGTGGTTTATGAAGTCACCAGAGTTCTATGAGGGGTTTAACACCTCATAATTCACAGATGCCTGTAGGGTATGCATGTGTCTGGCTGCTTGTGTCTGTGTGATGCTGTTTTTCGCTTGCTCTGTTGGTCCATTTGGATGGCAGCATGAGCTGAGCAGATGAGGCATGTCTCTGGGACGCAGCTGTGCCATGGCCTGCAGGGGAACATGCCTTGCTGTGCCTCAACCATCACATCAAGGAAGAAAAGCTGGTCCAGTGGATCCCATTGGACAGGTCACATCACTGCTGGCTCTTTGTCAACTGGTTGCATATCTCAGCAGCAGCATATATTCCCTGAGCAGCAGCTGAAGTTACATTACAAGTATGAATGTGACTTGATTATCACTAGGTGTCTTCTTTATGGCACTAGGGATAGTGAATTTATGAAGGTTTGAGGGTGTATTTAAATATACACTGAAGGGCGAGATGTCTATGTGAATCAAAATAGTGCTGGGAACTCCTTGAAATAAAAATATTAATATTCCATGATGTTTCTGACATGCCTCATTCCAGAAAAGAAAAGAAAAATGGAAGCCCAAACCCGGAGTATGTTAAAGATTCAGGGCCAGATCCAGAGGTCCATTCTTCACTCGGCTTAGTGGCCAAAAGCTGATCCCATGTTTTTTTGTAAATCCTAAGCTTTTTCTCATAATGCTTTACCTGTGAGCATGAAATGGAATAGCCCAAGAGATACTCAAACATGTCCTGAATGCAAAAGGCCTCAGAACATTTTATCAAACACAGTGTTTTCTAAGACAGAACGATACCCTGACTTTGCCCCATAGAGTGGGAAGAAGGCTTCAAGACTCGAGTTCCTGAGCATTGAGACTTCTTTAGCACCACATGGATTCTCCAGAAAATGTAGGGCAACTCAGAAACTGGGATGATATACAATTGCTCTCACCTACTTGAATATCAGTTTTTTCTCCAAGTTAGAACTTGTTTTTTCACTGTTTGTTGATAGAAGGATCAGAATAATTTTTTTGTAGTATTCATTCAAGCTGTCCAACTTCCAGTAAAGGTTTCTTAACTCATTTTGATAATGGGAATTCCCACGGCCTCTGTCTCACCAACAGAATAGCAGTTCCCATTGATAAAGTGCTGTGGAATTGTATTCCTGAAATTGCATTTTAGCAGTACAATTGAGACAAGGTCTTCACTTTAACTCTGAGGGTTACTGACCTTATTTCTGAGAAGGGGGTATAGTTCTTCACTGAAACAAGAACAGTACAGTCAAAGGCACACTAAATAGTGTCCTCTGCCATTCTCATTAATTAATTACTACCTTAATAATGAGGGATCCGTGTTATCTATACCTGACCTTCATTTAGGTCTGCAGGAGAAGGAAGCAACATGTTATTGTTCTAGACAACTTAAGGCAACTTAAAATGAGAAAGCAGGTGTGTTTGCTGGGATGCATATTTGGGTACTCACTGGTTTTTTGCCAACAGCCTCAAAAACAGGTACACATGGAGACATCTGAATAGGTGTCCAGCTACTGCAAGACACAGTCCTCTTTATTCCTTTGTTCTGAAAGTATTTGTCAGTGGTTATTTACCTTTTTAAAAAAGTATTCTATTTTCTTCAAGTGATACCTTGGTATCTGCATATGCCTCAAGTAGCTTACAGGCTTCCACAGCTACTTCTTACGAAGCCTTTTGCCATTAGATCCAGTTAATCCTTGTGACCAGGTTTTTTTTGGTGCACATTGGCACCAGCTGCAAGTGGTAGAGACCAGCTGAGTCTGACGTTGTTCCTCCCTGTTCATGTTACTTGGAAAAATATGATGTGGTCTGCTAAGTTCCCTTGAATCTTTTGAATAATGTTTCTCCCATGCAAAATCACACGCATATACACAGATCACAGAATCACAGAGGCTGGAAAAGACCTCTGAGATCATCAAGCCCAGCCCATGATCTAACATCACCACAATGATCTACACCATGACACTGAATGCCACGCCCAGTCTTTTCTTAAACATCTCCAGGGATGGGGATTCCACCACCTCCCTGAGCAGCCCATTCCAGTGTCTCATCACACTTTCCATGAGGAAGTGCTTCCTAACATCCAACCTGCCCTGGTGCGGCTTCAGGCCTTGCCTACCTGTCTACACCTCCCCTTCAGGTAGTTATAGAGAGTGATAAGGTCCCCCTCCTCAGTCTCCTCTTCTCCAGGCTGAACAACCCCACCTCCTTCAGCATCTCCTCATAAGACTTTCCCTCTAGTCCTTTCTTCAGCCTCACTGCTCTCCTCTGGACTTGCTTCAGTACCTCAATCTCTTTCTTGAAGTGAGGGGCCCAGAACTGCACACAGTACCCAAGGGGAGGCTTCACCAGTACCCAGTACAGAGGCAGAATTACATCCCTAGTCCTGCTGTCCACACTATTCCTGATACAAGCCAGGATGCCATTGGCCTCATGTGCCAGCTGGGCACACTGCTAGCTCATATTTAGCTGGTTGTCAACCAGTACTCCCAGGTCCCTCTCTGCCAGACCACTCTCCAGCCACTCGTCCCCAAGTGGGAGAAGTGAGGAAAAATATAAGGGTTAGGAGTCAGACCATCAGACCAGTCCAAAAGGTGCAAATATCTTCAACATGAGAGAGGAAATTAATCTTCTTAAGCTTCAAATAAAATGGGGGGGTGTGTGGGGGGTGTGGAGGGGTGTTCTTTGAAAATGCTTGTGTTGCGCATAGAGCACTTCACTTGATTTCAGTTTCTTAGAGAAATAAAATACTTGGGTTTATATAATTTGTCTCTTTCTCCCTTGTTACCCTCTTTTTTACCCTTCTCATCTAAGAGAAGGAAAAAGGATAGATACAGAAAAAGGATAGATGCAGAAAGGTATGTTAAAAGGGAGAGCTCCACTTTCTGTATAGGTAAAGAAAAAAAAAATGATTAAAAATGAAGAAAAGAAATTTAAACATTTGATTTTGAGAACATTACAGAGTAACACTTTCACTTTCATGTAATTTTCAGGGTTTTTTACCTGAGAATAGGCAAAAAGAGCTATGTCTCCCATGAAGAATTTGACCATAATTGTGAAGCTATTTTTTCATCAGAAGTAGACACCACTAATGAAAAATGTCCCATAGAGCTCTGCAGAAAAGCACTATGTAACTGGCTTACATTGCAGCGCACAGCTTAGCTCTATCGCAGACCACATGCAGATTGTCACCAGCCCAAAAACCAGTTTTTGCCCCTGAAAACTTGTTTCCTAATCCATGGGAAGAGCGAGGGTGTTTAAAGAAAGCAGCCAGCTGCAGAGAGCTCTGTTTCTGCTCAGCTTCACTAAGTGATCTCTCTGAAAACTTTCCCACTCCACATTGAGGCCAAATCTGACAATTCTGGGTGCCCAGGACCTGCTGTTACTGCTGTCCTTTAGGAGGGTAAAACAGTAACGTCAAACAGGTTAACAAACAGCATGTCTCCAAGTTGTCATCAGATAAACAGTCAACGCTCTTGTTTTCTATCATCTAGAGAACAAGTTGAAGTAAATGCAGTATATTTAATTTTAACCATGCCTTTGGGTCTCTGTGAATTACTTTGAAAAGAGGAATGGTAAGTCTCATGGAGAAATGCTCTGTTTTAAAAGTCTTCTGCTAGAACTTCAGAAAAGATTATAATCTTCTGGTTTGGATAGCTTGAAATTATAAAACTTCCTGAGAGTTTCAAGCATAAGAGTAATGCATGGTCTTACCTGAACCAGCACCACACTTCCCTGCCTGTTTCTCCATTCAAGTAGTGAAAAGTCAAGATGAAAAATGCTTCTGCGTTGCCCTAAGTAACTTTAACACTCTGTCTTTTGTCTTTGACCTCATGGAATAGTATTATTTTGTTCATCTGGAGAAATAGCAACTGAGTGAACATGTGTAACACGTTGGTTGGTTGCACACCACAGATTATCTGTTGTCACAGGGAATTTATCCTGAAATGTACTCTTTTTGAAGGAGTTGGTCATTAGCTATCATTGCCAAACTGCTTCAAAGCTACTTTTAACCACATTTGCATTCTCCCTTGATTGCTTGTAGCTCTCCTTAAAGCAGCAGAATGCTCAGTGTGTGGGCAATATCGATGCACACGATTGCCATGTTGGTTTCAAAAAGATACAGACTTTTGTAGAAGGCACTTCCTCAAGTCCCCTGCAATGGGGATTCATGAGCCTTTGTAATTTTTTGCTACCTTTTGCTACCACTACCCAGGGGCACCAAAGTGCTGTGCCAAATTCAGCAGCCACCCTCTACCTGAGTGCCAAAACCCACTGTGCAATGGCCTGAGGAAACCAGACACTCTGCCTTTGGAAGTCTTCTGAAATGCACATTTTCCATACCCTCAGTGCGTGATTCTCCTGAAAGGCTAGTGTGCGACAGCTCACTCCTCTGACATTCTACCATGATGCCTGCAGACAGGCTGCAGCTGGGGTCTGCACAGAGCCGTCTTGGGTGGGAGGCCACCACCACCCGACCCGAAGGAGTCTGCTTTGGGGAGCAGGGACCTCTACTTTCACCCCCCTCTTTGTTTATCAATTCCTAGCTAATGAGTCCTTCTCCTCACAGAAGAAAGTTATCCAGAGAGATAGTAAAGATGAGAGCTGCTGTAAAACAGTAAGAGAGCAGTGAGGAAATGTTTGAACTCTGGGTCTTCAGCCTGGCTAAGTGGAGGGGAGAGTGTTGTTGCAGTGAAAGGACTATTAAAAATACAAAGTACAGACTCTCTGGGGCCTCAGATGTTGTTTTACCCTATGAAACATGATTTCTTATTTTTAAATAGCTGTCATGCTTGTTAGTTTAATTTATCCCTTCTCAGCTGCAAACTACAACATTTTATGAGCCTGACTGAGGGCATTTTCACAGAGGCTCTGTGGCTTTGTGCACAGCCCTGCCAGAGCCAGTCTGGGCTAAGCCAGGGTCATATTTTGTGCTTAGTTATACCCCTGCAGCCCTTCTCACACCAGCCCAGAGCCTAGTGCAAAGCCCATGAGGTTATTCAGCTCTTTAAAAAGGGTTTTGGAGAGGAAACACCTTGAAACCAGCCTGTGGTGTAGGCTCACTTGCGGTATCGGAGACTCAAGTCGGATGATGCTACTGGTTTATTTTCTGATTTTGCCTAGTAGTTTTGCTTTCTGCTAGATTTTTGAACTGTCAGGTAATCAGGTCTACTTTAAAAAGTGATGACTGCAAACTCTTTGTTACCCCTAAAGTCCATGTTGTTAAAGTGGGTAAAACCAGGGAAACACTAAGGTCTCTTGCCAGCAGCCGAGTGCAGAGACACATGTTTTTGCTTGATTTCAGCTGGTGTCTAGAAACACAGGGACAGCGCTATGTTAATAATAGTAAAGCCAATTGTTAACATGCCTATTGCCAATACAGAGTCACAATACTTGGGAGCAGAGCCAGATGAGCTTGAAAACTCCTCAAATACATGAGGTCTGCATGAACTCAGTTGCTTGGATTCACTCTAGTAGATCCAGTATCTTGGATCCAAGTTATACATACACTGTTGTGTATTCAGTGCTCTTAGTGTGCCCCAAACATTTTGTCCTGAGCGGCACAGAACTGTGGCGGAGGGAGGACCTTGAACTTTGCATCTTTCTTATCCCAGTTCCCTGCCTGGATCCTTCCTTCTTTCAGTTGGTGTCTGTTATCAAAGGGAGCCAACACAATTGTCAGCAGTGACTCTGCTGAACTTCACTTCCAGCAGGCACATGGGAGTGACAGGCAGAAGTGCTCACTGTCTTGAGCTTACCACAGACAAAATGTGGGCCAGGTTTGCAGATGAGTCAAATCTGTCTTGATTTGGTTCAGAATGCTGGGCAGATAAAAGCTTTTCTCAAGAAGGACTAATAGTTTGAGCTGCAGAAGCAATGCAGGTTGCAAATTAAAGTAATTAGAAAGGCCAAAGAAATGAGAAGTTCCTCCCTGTACTCTCCCTGGTGAAGGCCCAAAGATCTGACCTTAGCTTTTCATCAGTTGCAGATTCATTCAACAAATCTAAACCCACTTTCCAGGGGGGAGTGTAGGATTAGACACAGAGGAGCCAGAACTGTTGACTATGATCAATAATCTGATTGTCAGTTCCTAGGTTTTTTGCAAAACATACAATTGCATTATGTGAAGCAAAACCAGAAGCAGATCTTTTTGTAATACATGGGAAGGCTTTACAGGGAGCCTTCCTTCAAGCAGACACAAGCAGGAGGAATCTGGAAATCTGGAAAGCATGAGAATGGAACGATGGCTGATAGAGAAAGATAGACCACAGAAGACATCTGTCAGCCTAACCACATGAGAGACCCAGAGGCAACTTCAAAACCACTAGTACAGCCACTCTAGGACAACTTCATTGAAGCAACATGCTGCAGAAATATCATTCAGGGCTTTCTATTGATAGGGGTTGATGACTGCAGTATGGGGAAAACAACCCATCTGGACCAAATGAAGTGATAAATACAGAGCAGTTGTATTTGCTTATGGCACAGCCAATGCTCTAGTGCCAACTGTCTGGGTTTCCATTGTTTTGATTCAATTCAACTTTGTTCACATCCCATTTGTTCTCATGTTGCTAGGAAATAGATACTAAGGCACAGAGATCACAAGAAAGGTAAGAAGTTCAACAGTTCTCAGATTTTGAGTGTTTATGCAATGATAGTGTTTATGTTTTGAGCGAATGTAATGATAGTTTGGCATTGGTCTGCTGGAATGGAGATATTTCTCTTTTATCCACTGACATCACTAATAAGGACATTTAATGGAATCCCTTAAAACAGGGAGGGGGAGAAAGATGAAAGAAATCTAAATCTTGGAGTATCTCAAAATTACCTCAATCTTCAGCTAAACTTTGTATGATCAACGGGGTTGTTTACTTTTGCCAGATGAACTACTTCAAGGAGGGAAAAGTCAGCGCTGTCTCCAAATTGCACCAATTCCCAGGAAATCAGTAAGAACAGTGAGAATTGAAAGTGTTAATGTTAAGTAGCAATCCTTTCCATGATATCATTCATTCATCAGCAAGAAATACTAGGCAGGATGATTTGCTTTTGACTGATCTTTCAGTTTTGTGTTTATGGCCGTATCTCCAAACAATGAGGGAGCAACACCACACACTGCTGCACACTGATGCCACATTGATTGAATCTGAGGCATTACCTGCAAGAAGTAGAGTGCTCTGATAAATGCAACACATCTCAACAAAGATAGGGTCACGGGCTGTGAATGTAAAGAATTCCACAAGAATATATATATTGAAGCACTTCAACTAATGCCTCTCTCAAGGCAAATGAATCATAAAATGTTTTGCGTTGAAGGATAACTTTAAAGACAGTGTGATATTGTCCATCAGTCTTCATAGGCGTGAGATGAAATCCTTACACAACAGGAGGGATGGTTGCAGGAGAAAGTGCTATTGATGAAATATGGCCCCATTTCAGCTGTGATGAGGGCTAGCCAGGATGTCTCCTCCAGTTTTCTGGACTCTGCAACAGGTCTCATGGCACCACATCGTCTGAGCAAAGCACTAAGTGTCCGTGATACCCTATACAGAACATCTGCTTGGCAGCACTTTAGTATCACACAGTTACTAATAGGAACTGCCTTGTAAATAAGGGATTGCTGTACTGAGCATGTAGCAGGTCAATAGTTTTCCTAAACAGTCTGTCTCTTGGAAGGAGGCTACATAATGAATGAGTGTCAGTAGGTCATGAGTTAGAAACAGATTTTTTCTTGCTGGGACAAGTTGTGTTTACCAATCATTCATTAGGTGTTCCAGATGGATGCTGCTGGGCAGAAGGATGAAGAGGAACATCCCCACAGACATATCCCAAGTGACCTTAAAAAAGCTGAAATATTAGTAAGTAGTTACTGCTTTTTAGTCCTTTGTTTCATATCTGACTGGGTATATTCTGGTGAAAAATGCCACATCTTCCCTTGGAAGGATGGTAATGATTTTTGCCATCACTTTAACTTAGGTGATCTGCAGCTGGTACTTCTTGGATAGTCAGTGACATAACCAGCCAGGTAGTACCCTATGACCTTTTCAGTATGTTCTGTTAGCATGTAAAACAGACCATATCCATAAAGAAAAGTTTTTATTTCCTTTCCAGCTCAACACTAGGGCTCCCTGTGGTTTTAAAATGCTTTCACCTCCTGACTTATACGGGCATTTTTCATCCCAGAGCAAACCACAAAATTAAAAGGAGAGATTTCTCCAGAGCAGTTAGAGATGAGTTTAAGAGCTGCAGGGTGCATTTGTTGTGGATTATGGATGAGACAATTCAAAGGAAACTCCTGCAGTGTATGAATCAGAAAAAAAACCTACATATTTGAATTTGTATAGAATCCAAACACACCTTTTACTAGTCTGCAGATCATTGTGATGTTTTGCTCAGGAAAATACATGACAATTGAAGAGTGTGTTGGGTGAAACAACCCACTGTTTCTGGTGCCAAGGCATGAGGTGGCAGTAACCAGTGGATATATGTGCTAATGCAAGAATTCACTCAACCCCTTCTGTATGAACTATCTTTCTTCTCCCTCAGACTTTGTGCTGTTAAACAAGACTCTTTCTGTGTATCAGTTTGTATGCTTATGGGATGTCCCACTGCAAGTGAGGAGGTTGTGGTAACATATGGATATAGCTATCAGCAAGCCACAGGCAGGTTTATTCTGTTGGCTTGCAGGAGTTGGTGAGACATTAGATCCCTGACACCTTCAAACCTTTGTCTAAAATCTTCTTCAAGTGATATATTCTTCTTCTCCTGGGAATCCAATCCCACGTGCCCAGTGACCTAATTCCCTCCTCAACAAGGCAGCTATATGTATTCATCAACTGGGGTCAAAGAAGTAAAATTAACAATAGGCTCAACTAATTTTCAAATATAATTGGCTCCATGGGTGTAGACAGGCAGTTATGGGGATGACTAGACAAAAGAAAGAGCAATGATTCTACAATGGTCTCTTCTCAGTGCAGTCTCAGAAGCCCCTGTGCCTGGATGACAGGGGACAGCAGAGAAATTAGATAGACACTTCTTTTCATAGCTTTGTCCTTCTTGCTTTACAAATACACACCAGAAGACTGTGAATCCTGGTGCAGGGCACACAGTCCTCTGCATGGGTAGATGGGAGCAGATGTCATGAAGGGTTATCTGGGAGACACTAGTGGTCTCTCATGTTGTCCCAGGTTGGAACGTGAAGGGTCAGACAAACCTGAGATACGCAAAGCTGAACCGCTTTCCCAGGAAGATGTGTTTTGAGCTCAAGTCCTTTGTTACATTGAAGAAGAGAGTTGACTTTGTGGACAATTCAAAATAAACACTGGATGTTGCTAGTCAGTTTTACCCTCATTTTTTAAACTGGTAAGATCACCTCCAAAAATTGTGCTAGGAAGGCTCTAGGATTGCTAAAATGACTGTCTACCAGATCATTGTAAAACTCCTGTATTTCATCCCCGCTGCTGCTATGTTCTCCATTTTACAGATGGAAAATGGTGATTTATGACAATTGAGCATGAAATTCTTTTGTGCCCCCTGGCATGCACTATGGCACAGAGAAAACCTGTGCTGGAATATAATGCTAATTGCAGGGGTTTAACATTCATGCTATTGCCCACTAGACTGCCAGGCTGTCTTTGGTAGTAAGAAAATCCTCAGTGAGTAACATATTCACTCTGTATGTCACCATAAAACAAACTGGCCCCAGATAAGCAGAGCTTTGCTAAACCAGGCATGCACTTGGCTGCTCTTCCTTGTCCTTGTCTCTCTGCTGGGAGAGCAAGTGAAGGGCAAGAAGAGAGTGGGGAGTCAGAACTGAGAAAGGATGAGGCAGATGCTCTCCTGGCTATTATCGTTGAAGTAATTAGAGCTATAGGAACCCACTCCAGGGAAGCTTACACAGAAGTTGCTTATATGCTGCCAACTTCCCCAAGTACTCAGGGTGGACTTGCCTAGCACAAGATAATCTGTTGTCTGCATATTTACTTTGGGGTGTTCACGCTCTAAATGGGAGTAAAAAGAATCTTAGAGGTGGGGGAAGGCTAAGGAGGAGGTATTCTTTGTCCTGATGAATTAAAGTGTTATTTGAAAGATGCAGACAGGATTCCCAATATTGCTTTGTTTGGAGGCCACAGCCGAGAGGGGGAGGGGGAAAGGACAAATAATTTAATGAGAAAGGGTTTGGGGGGTTTTCTTTTCTTTTTTTTTTTTTTTCTAGCAATTTTAATTATCACTAAAACCTTCAGCCCATTCAGACGCCTCAGAATACAGTTGAGCTCTCAGCTGAGGTCTGCATTTATTAAAATCTACCCGTTAGGCTGGGAATGCAGGCTGGTTTCTGTAGTGGTGTCACCGCGGTGTTACGGGTCTCCTGGTTCTCACATTACGCACCATGGACTCCACCACTCCGCATTAGCGAGGCCCAATTAAACCAAGCAGTTGATTAAACAAGCCAATCAGGGTAATTAGTTTAATCAGATTCCCTTGGTAGCCAGCACTGAACTGCTTGTAAAAGGCAGTTGAAGAATGAAGTGCACCTACTTAAGCTTCTATTTTATTTTATTTTTTTATGCCCGAGGTAATTAGAATTACCCGTGGTGAGCTGAAAATCCAAAGGCCCAAATGGGGAGTGGGGAGAACGATTAATGAAGGCGATGATGTGTGAAACAAACAGAAAGGAAGACAGGATGTGTGGTAAACAAATGGAGAGGAGGCAGCCCTCTGGAAAGGGGCATAATGTGCAGCCTCTCTTCCCACTCAATGGCTCTGTCTGAAGTGGCTGGAGACGCCAGGGCTTTCTGGGAGACAGGGGCATGTTTCTCCTCTCTCCTCCGTGCTACCTCTGCTGCAGAGCTTCGCATGGGAAGGGTGGGAGAAATGGAGTGGGGTTTTGTGGTTGGTTGCCAGCAAGCATCCTGTGCTTTTCTTGTTTTGAATCCCTCTTAGTGCAGGACTTCGGTGCTGCTGTGAGACATGGTATATGCAGCCCCACTGGTTGGACAGTTTGGGTCTCTGGATATTCTCTTCCTACAGGGAAAGCTGGGCAGAGGGATGGAACACTCACTCTGCACTGGGGGTCCACATTTTCAAGGATGCCTTTCTGCTTTGACAAGTGCTGCACCTCTCATTTCAGACTGCTCATTTTAATCATGAGCTGTTGCAGTTATGCAGGAAAACCCAACGTGGAACAATTTTCAGTGTCTTTTGTCTCACTAAAAAAGCCCAGATTTTTGACTTTGTGTCCTTGCTTAGGATAAAAAGAAATTTCGTGGTCTCTGTCAGCTGCCAGAATCACCAGGGAAAGGACTCAGCAGATGGGAGGTTTTAGTTCTTCTTCTCCACAGATACACTCTCTGTCAGCACCTGAAGAGGGTGAATAGGGAAGAGCAACATTTCAGAATAGTGTGCAGTGATGCTGCTGCAGAGCATTCTTTCCTCACTCCACCAGCGTGGTCTTGGGGCTTTGGGAGCTTTTGGTTTAATGGTGCTATGAGGTTCTTGAAGAGTCCTCTGTGATATTTTTCACCATATCAAAAAATGCTTTAAAAACTCTTACTGCACTCACTACTCCTGCAGCAAGGACTTACACAACTGAACCAAACCTGGGTCAGAGAGTTGTCTCTTGTAGCTGGTTTTGATCTGCGAAAACTTGAGGGATGTTTTTGTAACCTTAGTCCCTGAAGAAAAGCCATTCTCCAACTCTGGCCATCTTTGTCTGTACTTCTGCTCTATGCTTTTTGAAGTGGAGAGACACAAACTGCTTACAGTATTCGAGATGCGAGTGCTGTACGGTTTTGTACTAACTGTAACAATGGTGCTTTCTCCTGCATTCCTACTGATTTTTGTGAATAGGACTGTGGTCTTGGCCTCAGTAACCTGCTGTAGCAATACATTTCACAAGGCAATTCAGCAGTATGGACATGCCAATCACCTGTTATTGCCCTAAGAAACTCAAGGGTAGAATAAGAAGGTCTTATACTGTTGTTCAAGGCCATGGATGTTGCCATAAAGCATCCAAACATATCTACTCCATTTGCTCATGCTCAGGTCGTTGCATTGCACTGTGCAAAATCACTCCCAGATGGCCAGAATGAAAAAGAAAGGAAAAATGTGACAGTATACCCATAGCCTTGTTCTTTCCCTTGCTCTACAGAAATCCCTGGGATCATCAATCTTGAATTGCTAACACTTTTCTAAATGGATACTTTTTTCATTTGAACCCTCATCCAATCTATCTCACTCCACTTACAGCACCATACATTTATAACTCTTTCCTACTGCATGTAATGAGTGGCCAGAGCCTATCAGCACCAAAAGATTATGTGGAAAATTCTCTGAAATAGATGCTTTCTATTCTCCTAGCTCATTATTTCCTCACACAATAATTTCTGGAACTACATCAAATACATTAACCAAAGATATTCTCTCAAAGTACTTCCAGTAATTACTTTTACCTAATACACTGCAGTGTAGTACTCAGACGAGCTAATTCCTTCAGCAGCTCTTACCCATCAGCAGAGGAAATCAACCAGGCACGGCCAAGCTGTTAAAATTGAGCAATTAGATGTTCTTGGTTTGTTTCACTATGGAAGTGCACTCTTTTAAAACCTTTGTCCACTTATGCCCTTTTAGTTATTGCGGGGAGAGAAATGGTGTAAAGGCTTCACCCAAGCCTTCCAAGAAGGAAACCAGACTTAGATGTGGCATAACCAGAAAATCCATTCTGCACCTGCCTCAGGCATGTAAGCTGTGTCCACACTTCCCACAAAGGACAGCGGTCAGTTTTTGACCCTGAGACCAAGTGGCAAGGGCAGCCCACTAGGATGGTGTTTGGCATGGCATGTAAATAGGGTCGATGGTTAATACACAGCAGAGTGGTAGGGAACATTTAAAGATGCAAAGCCTGCTAAGGTAGGTTTGTAGGACTGTGAAGGACAAAGAAAGCCAAAAAGGAGGCATCAGGTAAGTTCCTGGAGAGAGCCATTCCCAGAACTATGTCCTGCTTTACTTTCAGAGAAATTTGGCTGGAGGATTCTAAACCAGACAGGGAGCAAACTAAGCAGAAGGCAAGGCTTTGCAGACATCTGTTCATCAGTGTAGATGGACCCAGACAAAATGCTGAAGGCCGGGGATAGAATGTAGTTAATGTTGGAAGACATAAAAACGGGTCACAAGGGGAAAAAATTGTTTTGCTACTGAAAATGTTTTACTCTGACCATGTAGATCTCATCCCTGCACCATTGGATGTATCCAAAGGTTGTGAAATTTTTTAGTGAGTTAAGAAAGTAAAGGGCACCAGTAACATCATGAAAACAGATGACTTCATTAAAAGTTGGCTGAGTCAATGTTTTTTTTTCCCCCAGGAGGCCAATAGATTTCATTGGGAAGCAGGAAATGGCTTAGAGAGCTACCACAATCTTTTCATTCCAGGCAGAGGTGAAACGGAACAAGAATTAGTGATGGAGTTGGGGATGTGCATGGGAGTAGGGATCACAGGCGGTCACAGCTGACCACTCAGACAGGGCCAATGTACTTGCGGCCTCAACCCCACCATTTAACTTGTTTAAGTGTGCAGCTTTTAGGTAGGAAGCCCTGGTAAAAGATCTATGAGCAGGAACTCATGCGGAGAGGACTTGCTGACTCCTCTATTACTAAACAGTTTAAAGTGTTTTGCATGTGTCTTTCAACATGTAGGTGGTATTTGACAGAAGCTTTTGGACTGATCTTTTAAACTCATCAGAGTTTATGCGCGTTTGACACAAGGTATTTCCCTCTGGTGGTTATAGAAAGGGTGTTCATAAAATCCCTGAAATTTGAATCCAAGTCCTAATTCATCGAACTGTCTCAGTCTACGTTTTGATTCTGTGTTTGGAATAAATGTTAAGTCTCCCACCAGTCCCTTTAAAAACACATGAAAAATCTTCCATCCCTGAAACAATGCCAAGTGACCGAGAACATCTGCAGTAGAATGGCATGCTGTACTGTACTGTGTGTCAGCTTGAAAAATTCCCATTAATCCCACCACTGTGCTGGGTCTTACGCATATGAAGACCTATGTGGCAATGCTAGCAAGCTACTCCTGACCTGGTCCTTGTAACCCACAATGTAGACGAGATATCTGTGATGCTGAGAGAATGAAACGCTTCAGTTTTACATGAAAAAAGGGTATTCAGGCTTCCAGGCCCAGGAGTACAAATTATTAATCACTCCTCACAAGGAATCTGCAGATGGATGTTTAGCACTATTCACCACGACATAACTGCAAATCAATTAGTTCATTTTGTCCTACCCTGAGGCTGTCTCACAGACAATAGCAATGTCTTGTGCAAATGCTTTTATAAAGAAGACACAGGGGGAAGGAAGCACAAAGGCCATTGGTTCTAACGAGCAATTAGGAAAGTGTGCAGGGCTCGCTTTCTTTTTTTTCCTTCTTCCCCCTTTCTTTCTTCAATTCATTCTGAGGGTCTAATTCTGAAAATGATGCTTTTCTTCCCCACTTCCTGTTTGTCAAATGAAGTGCTAATCAGCAGCTTACAGCTCTCTAGCCAGCAAGGGGAGGATGAGGTAAGAAGGAGTTGGGAGAAGTGGAGAGCCAGCAAACAATGTGGGGAAAACAATGCTCACTTATGCTCTTCAGGCTTTCTGGGCAATGGAAGCTGTGTGCAACTCCCAGGAAAAATAATCTGCCCTAAAACACTTGGTCGTGATGCTCAGAGAAAGAAAGCACTCTGTTCGAGGGAAGGCAATGAGGGCTACCCAAGTGAGTCTTGTCCCCCACTGATATGCCTGAAATGCCTCCACTTAGTCCCTATACAAGCAATAGGGAAAGGGAGAAACCCAAGCCTAGACTGGGATGACACCCATCTGCCCTCTGAAGGGATAAATTCCCTTCCAACACTGACACAGAAGCCAGGGGAAAGACACTGCTAATAGAGACAATTTATTGCACGTCTTAACTTGGGAATAGCTGGGTGACAAGGGCCCCAACTTATCTCTACTGAGGACAGGTCCTGTTCATTTGCTGTAAGCAGCTCCTGCCTTTGTGGTGATGCAGAACTAGTGCAACACCACAGGTTTAATTCTAAACTTTCAAAAAATGTCAGACCCACTAATTAGTTAAACGTAGAGCTTCTGCTGGAGAGATGAGCCACCTCATTGTGGCTCATCTTAGAATCACAGAATTGTCAGAGTTGGAAGGAACCCAAGAGACCATCAAGTCCAACCCAGGAGAGCAGTCTTCCCTTTCTTTTGCCTTTCAGGTCCCTCTCTGTCACAGTGCTTGCAAAGTGCTCCCAACAGCAGAGGACTGTGTCCCTGAGGGCAAACCTCCATGATTCCTTCTCCTCTGCCCCTCCCCTCTGGTTTCTCTGCTGTCTTTTTCATGTAACTGTTATGTGAATATCTGGCACTGTGGGTGTCAATGACAGCTTGTAGAATATAAGAAACCGGGACTAAACCTTGATTTCAGACATTTAAGGTGTTACTACTGTATAAATCCTGGAAATAGTGCCTGGACATTGCTGATATATTCTAGGTGCCCAGAGACTTGCTGAGATGGGTAGCCCTCAGTACATCCCTAGGAGACCTCTAGTCACACTCTTAGCTCTAAGCATTGCAGTGTGCTGATCTGGGGCTTGAAGGACTGCAAACTGCCTGGCAGTACACTTTGCTTTGCTCAGACTAGAAGCTACTGATGCCTGTAATCATATATCCACAAGCATTGTGCTATATAAAGCCTGCAATATTTACTAGCGTGTTGACAATCATATTTTTCTTCTTGCTCTCAATAAACATTCATACAGGTGATGATCGGGATTTTCTGTCCACAAGCAGTTAAAACCATGCAAATACTATTTGCTTGAAGCTTGAGCAATATATTCAGCCATCTGGAAAGTCTGTTCAAGACCAATCCCCACTGGCATCACCTTGCTCTGAAGGTGTATGTGCTCTCCATGTGGCTGCCTCGTTAGTAGAGCTGGTTATTTGAGTTGTGGTTTCTGGACAGTATTCTTAGGACTACCTTTGCTTTTTCTTCTTGCTACTGCTTGAACTTTGCTGCTTGTCAAGTGACTTTCAGGTGGCTTGTATAAAATTAGTAGGAAATGTCAATGTCACTCCTGTTACAGAAGTGCCTTCTCTGCAAAATCTTCTCCCACTCATCAGTAAAAAGGCAGGTACCAAACTGCATGCTGGTAAGTCCAGGGGTTCAGCTGGCTGAAACAGATGAGCTAGGTGGAATTTGCACTTCTCACGTTATACCCTGTCAGTCTTTTAGACAATTTATTATTATTTCCTGAGGGACATGCTCTACAGCACCTGTCTTTTTGTCTCCTACTGTGTGTCACATTTCTTAAGATATTTATTCTTGCAGTCTTTGTGTCAGATAAGGACATCCTATGAGTCCATTTTGCTGGAAGAAGAGCTGTGAGAAAAGCTTTCAGTAACTCATGAGTACAGCTGGGCAAATATTTTGTTTGCCAAAAGTGCATTTCTCATCAACTGAAGCTGCCTGTGCTCTTAAGTCTTTTAGAGCAGAGGAGAATATTGATTGAGCCAAAAAGGAAAAAAATTAATTAAAAAATATAATTTTATGAGAAATATCTGCCATTAATTACAAAGGCTGATAATTTTTAAAGGATTAGCTAACACGTTTTAAGAAGAGTCAAAAGCCTAAAGACAGAGTTTTAGAGATTTTTCACTATCCAGCTGAGTTATTTTGACTAGCTGGTGCCAGAAGGAAAGGTCATGTTCACCTGTACTTGCTAAACTTTGTTGCAACAAAGTTGTCTATGTTGGATGGCTGGACTACAGCCATCCCTCTTGGTGGCATCTTGACTGGTGAAATGACTCAGTAGGGACCTCTTCCCTCTCTATAACTACCTGAAGGGAAGTTGTAAGCGGGTGGGGGTTGGGCTCTTCTCCCAAGCAAGTAGTGACAGAACGAGAGGGAAGGGCCTGAAGCTGTACCAGGGGAGGTTTAGGCTAGATATTAGGAAGCACTTCCTCATGGAAAGTCTTGTTAGAGACTGGAATGGACTGCCCAGGGAGTCCCCATCCCTGGAGACATTTAAGAAAAGACTGGATGTAGCACAGTGCCATGGTCTAGCCAATGTGGTAGTGTCCCAGTCATAGGCTGGAATTGATGATAGCAGAGGTCTTTTCTAGCCTCTACAATTCTGTGCTTCTGTGATTATGTAACTTCAACTCCTTTGACAAAATCTTTCTTCTTATTTTTTTACCTGTCTGAAGACTGTAAAAATCTCTATGAAAACATCTCAATATAAACCACTTACAAAATGTTTCAGTACAGACTTCTGTTTATAGGCTGTGGTAGTTCAATCTCTGTCTCTCTGGTACCTAAATAGTCAGAAAAGTTTCAGCGTTTTGTTCAAAGTATCCAGAAGACCTTTGGTCTTAAACAATGAATGAGTAAGGTCTTAAACAATGAACTTCTAAATCTTGGATTGGTCTCCAAGCCACTGGTTGTTTTTTCTCCCTGTCAAACACTTAACAATCACAGACTTAGGAGGTCTAAAGAGAAATTAAACAGGAACTGCAGGAATGAAGGAGTGCTTACCAAATCTCTTCTGTATTTCACACATCACCTCCAGCTTCTGTTGGAAATTCTTTGCTAATATGATAGAATGGAGGATTCCACCTTTAATTTTTTATGTGCTTAACACAGTGAGTGTTCATTTCTGTCAAGAGACAGACAAGAGGTACCTGGAGAAAAGAAGGCTTTCCACTTGAGTGTGATATGAAAGCTCCTGAAGTTATACACCCTAAACCTATCTCTACCAGGTTTTGCATTGGGTTTGCACAGATGCAGGCTTTGAACCATGATAGTAACAGATCTTGCTCTCTCGTTATCAACAAGAGTGCAACCATGGTCTGAAATAATGCAAGAGTTGTCTTTTTTGCATGGCTCACCTGCACTGATGCCCTCCCAGAGCCAGGGGATCTCTCCTCTCCAAGCATGGTGCTGATAAGAAGAAAGATAGAGAAAGCAAGTGTCGCTCTACTGTATGCAAGGCTTTTTCAGCCTCCAGTGAGAAATTAAAGCTGATCATTGACTCAGAAACTGTTGATTTGCCCAAATTAAAGTGAGGAGTGGAGATAGCTGAGTTTCAGGTGGGCTTTGCCAGCACCAGAGTGTGGTCCAGACAGATTTCAGCCCTTGTCCAGCATCCTCAGTGGCTAGTTTGGCAGGGTAATTTTTACCCTAGGTTTCTCAGGTCCAGGAATTGCAAAAGCACAGTGATTCTCAGCCTCCCAGGGAGCCAAAGCTAGACCAGCCTGACAAGGCTAGCAAGTATGTCCAAAGCAGAGGGAGTCCTCTGTCCCTTGGTGGACTTCCTTAGGCTGTCCCCATGCTGTAAACTACCACAGGATTTAGCAGAGAAAAGTGGTTTCCTCTTGTGGGGAATTTAAGAAGTTTTGATTTTTATCCTGCATCTGAATTAAAAAAAAAAAAAACCACTTTGAAAAAGGGTCTTTTTTGAAATCATTAATCCAATTTCCCCTCTCAGGTCAAATAAACAAATTACACCCAGAGAAGGAAGGAACACTACAAAAAAAAGGAAAAGACAAAAAACAAATATGGGGGAAAACAAATCAATGGAATTTTCTCCAATCCCCAGTAACAATGAACTAACTAACCATCCAGGAATCCATGATCCTTCTTGGAGAATTTCTCCAAAGACCACATCTATTTGGCAGAACCAGAGCTGGATGCAATGCACAAGAGTTCCTGAAGGAACGTGCACTGACTCTCCTTTCCTTTGGAAGGTGTCCATGGCATCTCTGCATCCCTGAGGTTCCCCATCTCAGTGGACATCTACTAGACTTCCTGTCCTCCTGGATGTGGTCAAACCTTGGGGCTTACTCTCTCCCCTGTGGGAGAACAACTTAGGGAGATGTGAAGGAAATGTCTCTCTTTTACTACCTGTAGCAGGTCCGAGGACTCCGCTTGCCTCTAGCACCAGCTCAGTTTCTGGCTAGGCTTGCTTCCCTGGAGTCTCCCAATCGGCATGTGGATTGCCTTCAGGCGCAGTCAGTGCTGGTAAACCAGCACTCAATATGTTAGCATGCACATATTTAGGTGCATCCACTGAACTTTGTAAGCTGCAACTCTTGTAGTTCAGGATGGAAAATGAGTTTCACAGCTGCAGAGAGTAGCTGCTCGTTTATTTACAGTCCTTGGAGACCTGCTGAATGCAATGGCACAAAACAGAATGAGGCATCTAATCCAATAGCCAGGAAGCTTAAGCACCTGTAGAAACAGTTTTGCATTCCAAGGGACAAATTATCTCTAATCTTGTTAAACGACTGCACTGCAAAACAATCGCTAACTGCTTTCGTGGATGGCCCATAACCAAACACGAGGGGTCTATTACTGCTCTGTGTGAGGGAGGGCCAATAATCCTACAGGAGGACACAGCTGATCTGGAAACAAGGGCTGCAGTCAAAAATAAAAAAGAAACGAAATAAAGCTTGAACTGTTTGAGAACGGATGCTTCCAATTTTCTAAATTACAATAGCAACTTGTTGCCAAGCAATTACAGTGTTTCATCTGTTTTTTCCTGCTTTGCCCCCCACTTCAGTTGTTTTTCTTCAGCAGATGCTGTTTCAGAACTTTGTCATTCATGTCCCTTTCTGCCCTCTCTGTAATTTACAGTTGATAATGAGGCACCACCCAGACACTGCCACCAAAAAAAAAAAAAATAAAAGGAAAAGTGAGTGAGGTGCCTTGTTCTTACTGTGACCTGGTTGCAGCACCTTTGCCAATCATTTTAAATCACTGCTTTTCTATGCAGGCTGGCAGATGTTTTTTCTCTCTGTTCAAGACAGATACTGCACATAACTTTGGTAAACTACTGATACCTATTGCTTGCACCAGTAAAATGGAACATAAAAAAAAATTGCAATTGTGGTCTCCAAAACTCCAGTGGTAATTAAAGTCTGCAGTTCACCTGCACATTAAAATAAGTGCTTAATTCACACAGGGCTTGCAGGAGCAGTGGAGCCAGGCTCTCTGCAGGTATACTCTTTGCTCTGAGATGGACTTTTGTGAAAGGTCAGGCAGCATGGACAGCTCAGTACTGCCAGAGTCAGTTCAGATCTGGAGAGAGTACCCAACCCTAGCCCAGGGGAGGATGGCAGTGGGGACATACTGTTAGGGCATACCCAAGCCCATTACAATTCCTTTCAGTGGGGTCCCAGACAGTCATATAAGCTGGAAGCTATATGCATGGCATTATGCATCTATGGCATAGCACTGAAAAAAGAAAATCAGATTTTCAAGGACAAGTTTCTCTTCCATAGAACAGACTCCCTGATCCCTTGGAGTGGTAGGGACAGGGGACAACGGTCAGTCTGGATTTGATAGTGGGAAAGCTACAAGCTTCAGGTCCGCCTCTGGAGTTTCCCTACCTAACTAGGCAGATGGCAAGCTTTGGTGGTGACAACTTCTTCCACTTTTCCATACTCTTGACCATCTTTTTAGAGGAGTGTTCACACCTTAAAAACATGTAGGAACTCATGCTATGATAATTCACTGCTCTCCAGGAGAAGTACCAGCAATACCTCAGTTCTGAGCAGGATCACACTGCTGGGAAGAATGTCAGTGACAGCTGTACCCTGCTAAAGCTGTGTTGGAAAATTATTCACTTTCTTTTTGAACAAGCTAGCTTTTTTTATCTCCTGCCCCACACTGAGCACCATCTCAGAAGTCCCATTAGTGGTATGACAATAACTTTGGGACTCTTCAGCTGTCTGCTCATATAAACTGAGGATTCAATCCTTCTTCCACCTGCTGAAAGATCTAGCTTCAAGGACACGTTTCTTTCACTTTTGAGTTACTCCAGGAACATCAAGAGTAGTTTTTGAGAAGAAACCATGAGCTAGATGAGGCTAAAGGTGTTTAAGTTGGCTAGATGACCTTTAGAGGTCCTTTCCAACCCCTACTGTTCTGTGATTCTGTGTGATTCTGTGAGCTGGTAGACGTTGGAGACATCAAAATGTGGGCATGAAACAGGGAAACTAGGAAAAAGAAGGGCACAAGGAAAGGAAGAGGTTACCTCTAGTGGTTACCTCCAGCACAACTGCTGTGCAGAGCTTGAACTTACTTTTGGTTTCCAAGCAGGCTAAATTTGCAGGCACTCATCCCATACAGCTGACCGTGTTTTAAGCCCATCCTTGCTTTAATTATAATAAAGAAGTAGCTTTAAACCCCATACATCCTCAGAGCCTCTGGTTAGTTCCTGGATCCCTTATTTCTGGCTCTAGGAGTCTACTTCTATGCAAGACTGAGGTGTCTATGTAAGTTCAAGAACAGATTAAATCATCTTTACAGACATAGCTGGGACAGATGACGGTCTGCTAAACCCAGACTTCTGCCTCTCCACAGCTTCCTAGAGTCTTCAGACTGGCCCTATGGCTTCTTCTACTATTTCCTTCCCTTTTCTGCTTCTTTTCATTTAATTCCCTGTTCTGTTTTCTTAAAGGACCTGAGACCTGATAGATCACTTCAAAATGAATGCAAATGCTCCCCAGCAGAGAGATGCTGTGTTTCCTCTACATCAAATCTATGCTCTGTTCCACTAGATAAACAGCACCAAATGTCATCTGAGAATCACATCCTGCTTTCATTCTCTCCCCTCACATTGGAGGCCCTAGCTTTGTGTGTGAGTGATTCACTTTCTCACTGAATACAGAGTGAAAGCCCATTTTCAGCACTCTCCCAACACCCCTGCACAACCAGCTATTCATTTCTAACGATCATTTGTATTTCTTTTGGAAGACCTTAAACAGCACAGGGGATAAAAGGAAAACCATTCAAGTGAAAATACGACTGGCACAGATAATACACTGCCCTGCTGTCAGTGCTTAGCTAGGGATGAATACATACTAATACACCATCTACCTGGACTTGTAAAGAGTTTGACACTGTCCCGCAGGACATCCTGGTCAACAACCTGAAAAAACATGGACTTGATGAATGGACCACTTGCTGGATAATGAATTGGCTGGATGGTCACACTCAGGGAGTTGTGGTCAACAGCTCAAAGCCCAAATGGAGAGCAGTGAAGAGTGGTGTCCCCTCCAGGGTCAGTACTGGGACCAGTGCTGTTATAAATCTTTGTCAGCGATATGGACAGTAGCATTGAGTGCCCCCTCAGCAAGTTTGCTGATGACACCAAGCCATGTGGTGTGGTGGACATGATGGAGGGAAGGGATGCCATCCAGAGGGACCTGGACAGGCTTGCTAGTTGGGCCAGTGCCAACCTCATGGGATTCAGCAAGGCTAAGTTCAAGGTCCTGTACCTGGGTCAAGGCAATCCCAGGCACAAATACAGGCTGGGTGGAGGACAGATTGAGACCAGCCTTGAGGAGAAGGACTTGGGGGTATTGGTCAATGAAAAACTCAAAATGAACCAGTCAGAAAGACATCCTGGGCTGCATCAAGAGAAGCATGGTCGAGGGAGGTGATTCTCCCCCTCTATTCTACTCTCCTGAGACCCCCCTGGAGTGCTGTGTCCAGTTCTGAAGCCTTGAACACAGGAAAGATATTGAACTGTTGGAACGTTTTCAGAGGAGGGCCATGAAGATGATTGGAGGGCTGGAGCACCTCTCCTATGGGACCAGGCTGAGAGAGTTGGGGCTGTTTAGCCTGGAGAAGACGACACTCTGGGGAGACCTTATAGCGGCCTTCCAGCACCTGAAGAGGGCTACAGGAAAGCTGGGGAGGGGCTGTTTCCACGGGCTTGTAGTGGTAGGACTAGGGGAAATGGCTTCAAACCAGAAGAGAGTAGCTTTAAACTGGAAATCAGAAGGAAGGTCTTCATGATGAGAGTGCTGAGACACTGGAACAGGTTGTCCATGGAGGTTGTGGCTGCCCCCTCCCCTGGAAGTGTTCAAGGCCAGACTGGATCGGCCTTTTGAGCAACCTGGTCTAGTGGGGGGTGTCCCTGCTCATGGCAGGGGGTTTGGAACTAAATGATCTTTAATGTCCCTTCCAACTGGAACCATTCTATGTATGAAGCTCTCAGGAGGAATCAAAATTGGGAAATGAGGGAAGTTTGGGAGACATCTGTGTAGTCCTTACACCTGGATTTAGCACAGAGGAAGAAGAGATTCAGTGTATAATGGAAAAACCAGCATCGAGACAGTGGAATGTATTCTGTGGAAAGGAAAAAGGGTAACTGCAAGCAATAATCAGACAATTCGATAATAAGTAGATTTTGTGTAATGCAGATGGAAAAAAAACTTTTGGCCAGTAAAAAGCATTGGAACATTTGTCTACTGGTTAAAGAAACATTATCGATAAAATGGAGGAACTTGAACTCCCAGTGCAGGATATTATAGGGAGAATGGAAATATGGTGGTATAGCATCATGTCTGGAATTCAGGAAATTAGGGATAGACACTGGTCGTGAGAGAATGAAACAAAAATTAAAGGAGAAGTAATGATGGAGATGTTGCCAAGAAATAAAAACTGGCTGCATGGGCAGAGCAAAGCTGAATTGTACAAGGAGTTTTCCACAGGCTCCTTAGTAAACTAAGGATTTCTTTGTTATATGCATGCACATGTATGCATATATGTGTTTATATACATATATATGTGGAACGCTTTTGTTCTCGACATGCAAACTGGAAAAGAAATGCCACTAAGAAAGACCTATACAGTCCTTAATGTGGGCTGATCCATTCACTAATCAGTTCTAGAACAAATACAAGTCAATGAGATTTTAGATTTGATTTTGTAGAGAGTGCGATCTCTACAGAAAATTATGACTTTGGCTCTATGATCCAGATATGAATCCACATGAATAAAAGAAGTCTTATAAAAGGGATATGTGACTTAGGTACGAAGGGTGAGGTTTAAATGGAGAAGAGGAATTAACTGAAAAAGAATGATGTTGAAGAGCTCCAAACCTTTGTGTGGGGAACATGCAGAATACTTTTCAGCCAAAGGTGGGAAAACCCCTTTGCTTTTGTACCACTCTCAAGACAGGAACCAATATTGCAGAGGTAGGCTCCAGACTGAACCGAGTGCAAGTTCCACCTCAAACAGGATATTTGGGGTGGGCAGAGTGAAAGGTCACAAGTGCTGAAAAACAGTCCTCACCAGCAAATGATACTACATCTTAGAGGTCAGAAAGCATAAACAGCTTGTGTGGACCACCAGTTGTTAAGCTGAGTTAAATCTTGTAAAGGAATTAAAATCAGAACCAGAAGGTTTTTCAAGTAGAGGAACAGGAGAAAACAACTCAGCAAGAGCAAAGAGCTTAAAAATATGGCACCAAAACTGAACAAATGCTTTGCCTCAGGGTACAGTTCTGTGAGATGGGGTGAGGTGGCCTAAGAAGTTGCTTATCCCTGCCTGGAAGCAGAGGCTCTGCTGTGCTTTCTGATCTCCCCACCAGTTACACCACCCCACTCCATGTCTTGTGCCATGTCCTTAACCTAGTAATAAACAACATTAACAAATCATGTGGCTACTTTTCCCACCATTTTTGTAGGTTGAATCAGCTCAGGAAACCGCTACACAAGTACTCAAGTTGGTGCCAGTGGTGAGTGGAGAGATGAGGGAGGTGAGAGGCCAGTCCTTGCCCTTGCAGTCTGTCCAGTGTTAGACTGGCTCAGCTGCTTATGACAGCACCACCCTGATTCTCATTAAGGACATTGGTGAATTTGCAAGTGAAAGCAAATGAGGATGAGGCCACACAAATGGGCAAGACCACATAGGAGGAGGAAGGGAAGCTTAAGGACACATAGTCTCTGTCTGCAAATTCTGGAATAGGAAGCCTGTGAATTGGCTCATCCAGAAGCAAAGATGCATTCATTCAGTCATGGGTGGCTCATGTAGCTGGAAAATAGGATTTGGGCTTCATGGTTAAATAGGAAAAGAACAGGGAGAGAATGAGACTTTATGGGCAACTACAGAGCAAATAGTTTGACCTCCCTATAATTCAAGGTTTTATAATAATTTTTTGAAGGAAGGAAAACTGAAAATATGAAAGTTAACACAAAATGGGATAAAAGGCAACCAGTTTATCACAAGTATGTTGTGTCCTTTTCACCTACTGTGTGAGCTGATCCTCTTTATTCAGTTCTAACCCAGAAGCCAGGAATTGGCCGGTTTTCTTCCGTCGGGATTGTTTTATTCATTGGCCATTCACAAAAAAACCAAACCAAACCCCAATTTCAATAGCCTTGGGAAATGGATGTTCAACAACATTCATTGTAGCTCACTGGGTTTCTAAGGCCCATACAAGAACCGGGTTCAATGAAGTGATATAACTCAGCACTGCTATGGCAGTGCTGCATGTGTCCTGTCAAGATGCTTTGCAGCAGGATGCCTACAAATTCTTGAGGAGCAAAAATCCCATCCCACCGCTGCTGTGGCTTTCAAAATGTCCTTCAAAATATGGCAGAACCCTCCACATAATGTTTATAATTATGCGTTCTTTCCTGGGCTCCCCTTGGTTCTTTATTACTATTTTTGAAGGATTTTGCTCAGAAAGGTCTTTTTATACTCTGCAGGCACTGCTGAATTGGAATGGGAAGCAGGGTTTCTTCTCATTGTAAGGTAGGCAGGGCTGCCTTCCAGTTTCCCAGCTGCAGAGATTTATAGCCACTACCAGATTCACTAGGTGGCCAAGGCTTTATAACCCAATTGAACAGCGTAAAGCAATTTAGATTGAAGGCAATTTGATGCAGGGCTCAATGACTTTCAGAAACTTGATGTATTACTGTGATCATGTAAGTTACAAATTATATAGTATGTATTTGACAGAGAGCTTTCAAAAACAATGCAATTATTTGGAATGATTTAATTAGGGTTGACATGCTTGCAAAGCATCCCTGGGAATGAAGCAGAAAACCTTGAAGTGTATGGAAAATTTTCACTCTGTTAAATCCTGCTCCAATGAGGGAGGCTTGGTATCCTTCCCAAGGCTTCAGACTCCCTTGAATACAAATTCCTTTTGAGCAAATCCTGGGTTAGGCTCATCCAGTCCATTATTGGCTCATCTGAGAGTCAATGCAGCAAAATGACAGTGGTATCACAGAAGATGTCTTTCTTCAATATCCCTGGCCAAACATTAGGGTCACCAATGTCCACAGTAGGACACAAAAATTCATATCTTGCAAGGGGACAGCTTGAGAAAAATGATCTGGAGTAGTCAATTCTTTGGAGTCATAGATCAGCCCTTTTTCTAAAGACACAAATGAACCTGGCCTCTAGCTCATTGTAATGATAGTCTTGGGGAACTTGCCAATACTTGAAGGGAAATACTCTTATGCTCTGCACAGGCCAGGTATGCCTCCATAAACATTAAACTGAGTAAAACATCTGAAGGAGTTTTGTGTTCAGACAAGATGAGCTGTGTTAATTCTCTTTATCTGAGCACAAAAGTATGCAAATCTAATTTAGGTCTAAAACCAAACAATAGCCACAAACTTATTTACACTTGCAAGATGTGAATTTTCAGTGATAGTCCAGAGCTTTTCTGTTGCTATTACTCCATCTGCCTGCCACTGTTTGATGTACTTTCTCAAAGTAATGGGCTGTAGGCTCTGATACTTTGACATTTCTGATATTGTAGAAGCCTGTGTGTCCACTCGTATTAAGTATTTGCAAGGTGCTGTTGTCCTGTGAATCAGATTCCAAGGTTTTCTTGTGTGGTATTCTTAGTGAAATCTAAAGCATAATGCATTCATATTTTAAATCAACAGAGAGACTTCTGAGTAAAGTCAGTTAAACCAGTTAAGCTATCTGGGCTTAAGGCTAGTATCCAGTTTTCTGTTAGTTTTACAATGGGAGTGGGTTCTGTTGACCTCATAGGATGGACATATGCACAGCGTGTTATGAATCTGTCCTGCCAACCTATGCTGAGAAATATGCATGTGTTGGCAAGAGGAAAATACATCTCCTTTTGTTATAGGATGGGGATATTTGTAGTGGCTGTGAATGTTCATTGTAGTGGTAGAAACTATTGAGTCTCCAACAAGCTTGCTACTGCAAAGTCATTTGGTGAGAGGGAGAAGAGAGGAATCTGTCATCTGAAAGCAATCAAATAGAAATTACAATTAAAATTAGAGATCAAAAGCTATGAATGACAAGGAAATATCTCAACAGGAACCTTATCTCCAAGACTGGAATATCTTTCAGGATAAAATGGCAGCTAATGAAATTTCTCCACAATAACCAAATGCTTTGGCTGCTCCCACCCGGACGCCTGCAGCTTACGCTTCCCCACAGTTTTCATTTACTTTATTGCTTTCAGATGCTGCTTGGTATTAGTTCCTCTGGTAGCTGTGTCATTGCCACCAGCACTGGGGGAATGTGGCTTCAGCTGACTGGGCTGTGAGGCGTCAGCCCTGCCTCTCCTGGGACTGTCTGACACTAAGGCAGAGCTGCCTAACTGCAGCCAGATAATTAAAAACAATCGATGCTATTTAACAAACACAAGTCCCCACAGCTCTGGGTGTACTCTCATACAGTAGGGAGCACTCAGACATCGGGAGCAAGTGCTGAGAATTCTACCCACAAGGAGGTTTTGCTGTTGTGCTCACCACTCCTTTTGGGACATTTGGGTCTGTCCCTTGGAGTTAGTGGTGCAAGTTAAATATAAGTCTAAATATCTTTTCCTCCTGGTTTGAAACACTCCTGTACACTCATTCTGCTCTTGTCCAGGCTTCTCAGAAATCTTTCCAGGGAAAATAATTCAGGATTTATTTACAGTACATCATTATTTATTTAAAGTAAGCCTTTTGGGGAGAAGGCAAAGGGAGATCTGATTTATCCACTCAGGACCTTGAAATGAACTCTGTGCTTTCAAGGTAGGGGCTTTTTAATTGAAGCATTCACAAGGGAACTAAAATGTGGACCCAGTGTGGCAGTCTGTTTTTCCTGTTGCTTTTCATGTGCTGTAATTCTGTAGCACAAAATCAAGGAATATCCTACAGAAAACTATAAGCAAAGTTACTCTCCTTGGCAGTGCTCCTGCCTTGAAGGCAAAGCCAGGTAAAAGTGATTTTTTTGTTAGTTTAATTTGCTCTGCAGTTTTGCCTCAGGTTATTTACTTTGTTTTAAAATCCCCCTACACATGCACATGCGCTCTTGCTTCTTTTCTGCCTTAGCTGACAAACGCCGATGAACCAGACATTCTCATGCCCTGGGATATCCCATGGGAAGAGTCTTATACCAAGCAATTTAAGGTTTCTATGAAGTGAAATAAGCAGAGGAAGAGGGGAAAGGGTGTTATCTGTTTCTGTTGCCTCCTCCCACCTATTTTAACTTGCAGTTATCTACAGAGAAAGTTGTCCTTGTGCCCAGTTGGCCTTTAAACTGTCAGTGTGCTGAAACCCTGGAGGCAAATACATGCACTGGTGAAACCCAGTGCTTTAAAAATCAACAGAAGTGATGCCTCTTGGTTAGCAATAGTTCTCTCCCCATACAAATTAGATACTTCATCACAGCAGTACTTAGAAGCTTCAACTGTGATGGAGGTTGGTGATTTAAACCAAGAATTTTCAAACTTCAAGTTAATATAACTTTGGACTTGTGATTTGTTTCAAAAAGACCTGTGAAAATGGAGGTCTGTTTACAAGAGACATTCTTTTTTATGTACTGGGGACTGCACTTCTATGAAAAAAAAACATAGGAATCTGCAAGTCAGTCTGCTTGATTACCTCTATAGCAAGGTAGAGCTTGACAAGGTCATCTGCACTAGTGCTGACATCCCCTTTGCTACACTGTGTTTGCACTATTTGCAATTTCTGACCTACTTTAAGCGCCCGTTCCTGTGCTGAGGAATTTCACACATCACCCTAGTCACCCCTAGAGCATCAAATGAGGGGTCATTACTGGATGCACCCTCCCAATTCCCTCTACAATAAGTTTATTGCTTTTGACGTGAAGGTTAAAGCCAAACAAACATGTTGATTGATTTTTGCCCAAGAGAAGGCTGAGTTTCAAGAATGCTGTTTACACAATTCTCATCTACCATCAAGTTAATTTTCATTTATATCAATACAAACCAGACCTGAGTAAAGCCTTTGGCTTGCAAAATATTTTAGGGCTCTTAGGGGAGGGGTGGCTTTGTAAAAACACAGAACACAAAGAAAATAATCACAGTTCTTAATCTTCATGAGAAGATGTGCCTTTGATGCTAATCTTCTGAAGTGCCTAGCACCACCAGTAAGATACAGACTGGATCTTCCCTGTTAACATTTCACTATGCCCTGGCTTGACCTGAGCTGTTGGCAGTCACGGAACTTTCTGCATGTTGGTGGGACAGCCCAAAATTTCTGCCAAGAGATGCTGTCTCAATCTTGGTTTTGCTGGGATAATCTCAGTCCTTATATCCCAGGTCAATCTTATCTTTGAAGCCTGAAGATGCTTTCCTTTTGAGTATCTATAATTTTCAGCCACTTTATCTCAGCAACCCCGATGGTAACTGAGATTCTTGGGCAACTTCATAAAGGAGTGGAATGAGAGAGCAAGAGTTAAAAAATAAAAAGGTCTACTTCTTTTTCCCACTGGAGTCAAATATCCCTTCCAGATAGACAGTTATTTTAAAGCATCCAGATGCATATAGACATGCACAGGATTCCTAAGACTCCAGGACCTGTAAATGCCTTGCCATGAGCTTTGCAACCATCATAATAGTCACTGTAGCCTCTGCAGTCATTCTGGAGAGAGTTTCTCTGGCTTTTTTGTTTGTTTGTTTTGTTTTTTTGTAATGCATTGCTACAAACATCTTAGGCTGTATCATGCCTGATAATCAACACTCGGTCATCAAAGGCAAAGGAGGACTTTGAATCTGCTCCTGGTGGTTTTGTGGGAGACTATGGGAGAAAATCAATAGAAAAATTATCAAGATTATGAATATGGGTTCAGGACAGATGATGCCTTCAGGAAAGTCAGATTGAAACCACAAATTTATGAGAATAGATGGTCAAAAAATCAGGAAGATTCATGATTTTTAAAGACATAATCCCACTTCACTCTACTCATACAAGGCAGACAGACTTACTAATACAAGTCTTAGCATTGTTGTGGAATGTGTAGTAATGGAAGTCTTTAAAATCTGGATAGATAACAAGTATAAAGTCTACCTTTTGTAGGACTCATGCGTTCCTGACAATAGAATATATGAGCTTGTGAATTCCCTCATGGACACAATCATAAGAGTTCTATAAGTATTAAAGTCTACCGAAATATATATATATATATATATTTATTAAAAAGACAAGACAAAATCCAAAGCCCACAGAACTTGAAAGATAGCTCATAGACATTTTACCACAGGAAATCAACTACCCTAAGAAGATGACAGACACTTGGCCAGAACTGCAGTGTCTGTGTTGGTATATCTCCAATGACACCATCTCAATGATGTGCATTCAACTCTGATTTATTTTCTGTTTCTAACCTGACCAAAGAGCTGCTCTGTCATGTCAAATCCATTTATTAAACACTGCTCTTTTGGAATGAGGATGGAGAATAGAAGACTAGAAAATTAGAAAGGAAAGCGTAACTCCATAGCTAATACTGGTGACAGGCAAACAGTTCAGCCTTCTTGATTTTAATAACAACCACAGACTAAGCCCAAATTACTAGGTTCTGATTTTTATATTAAAGATGTCTTACTCCACAGACTTCTACTGGAATCAGTGGAAAACACTGGAGAAATTCATGGCATGATGCAATGGAAGTAAAGCACCAACATCTTGTCTTTTCAAAAATGTCTTTTAAATCACTTTTATAGTATATCCTTTTAGAAATTGTCCATATCCTTCCCTGACACATAGTACTCTCTTCCCATGGAAATTTCAGTAACTAATGAAGCTAATTCTATATTCTTCTCTCTATTCCAGTGTATCAGGAGGCACTTAGATATCTGAATGTCCCAGAATTAAATTATGGATGGAAAACTCACAGAACAATTCAGCACTTGGTGTCATTTCCATTTGGAGCAGTACAGAAGGGAACAGCAGAGACAGAAGGAAAATAACGAAGATGATTTGCTGCTCAGTTTCGTGGGTGCAAATCAGAACTGCCACTGATTCATAGATTGATAAATTCATAGAATGGTTCCAGTTGGAAGGGACCTTAAAGATCATTTAGTTCCAAACCCCCTGCCATGAGCAAGGACACCCCCCACTAGACTAGGTTGCTCAAAAGGCCCCATCCAGTCTGGCCTTGAACACTCCCAGGGAGGGGGCAGCCACAACCTCCATGGACAACCTGTTCCAGTGTCTCAGTACCCTCATTGTGAAGACCTTCCTTCTGACTTCCTGTCTAAACCTACTATCTTCTGGTTTGAAGCCATTTCCCCTAGTCCTACCACTACAAGCCCATGGAAACAGCCCCTTCCCAGCTTTCCTGTAGCCCTCTTCAGGTGCTGGAAGGCCACTATAAGGTCTCCCCAGAGTGTCGTCTTTTCCAGGCTAAACAGCCCCAACTCTCTCAGCCTGGTCTCATAGGAGAGGTGCTCCAGCCCTCCAAACATCTTCATGGCCCTCCTCTGAAAACGTTCCAAAAGTTCAATGTCTTTCCTGTTTTGGGGGCTTCAGAACTGGACACAGCACTCCAGGGGGGTCTCACAAGAACTGAATAGAGGGGAAGATCACCTCCCTCAACCTACTGGTGATGCTTCTCTTGATGTAGCCCAGGATGGCTTCACCCTCAATCTCTCCCCCCCAGGCCAACAGATAAGTTGGAGCTTTCATTTGCACATTCTCTCCATGCAAATTCCATGCTATTTTACATCATCATGGTCAATGTTCCTTCTGATTCCTCTTTGTCTGCAATGTATCAGTTGTCTCTGGGGCCTGATGCCATCATGACTGCCTGCAGTACTGAATTCATCCTCAAGTGAAAACAAAACTGTCGAGCTCATCTGGCCTTCTCTAATCAATATAAATGAATCCAGCAATGCATGCCAAACGTTTTATGAACTGTATGATGTTATAAAAAACATGCTGCCTATGAGGTTAGAAACCCCATCCTTTGAGTCTTGTGGTTTAGGATATATGTACTGTATTGGAATGCTAGAAATAGCAAGATGTGTTGATTTAGGCAGTTTAATAATAACGTCTAGGTTTATGAATTGGCTTAATTTGAGTTCTTTTCAAGAAATATTAGTTCTCCCTGTCTTCAATTGTCTTTTTCAGTGGTTTAGTTACCACTGCTGTTACTGTATCTTGGCTGACTGCATATTTGACTAAGTTTGTAATGAGGTCACAATTTTCTGGCATCATGGAAGAGATGGAGGAGGTGGTTACAGTGACTACACAGAGAGCTTGCTGTAATCTCAGCTTTCCTGTACGTCTACCAGCTAAGTACAACATAAAGATAAAAACACCTAAGCAAGTGGAAAGGTGGAGAATGCAAAATGCAGAACCCACACTGAAAATGGACTTGTTCACCTTCAGCTTATCTCTGCTTTGGTTCCCATTTGTACAGTTATATTTGTATGTGTGTACAAGCTGGTTCTTTTCCCTGGGTTAGATGAACCTGAGGTCCTATTACTCTGAAGAGGTAGCAGGTAGACCCAGAGAAGGAAAGACCAGCAAAGGTTCTCAGACTTGAGAAGTTTTGGTTACCACATGGGTGCAGAGTAGATCAGGTTATTGTGTTCATTACAGAGCTGCTATCTTCATGTCTGAACATAGAAGTGGTATGAGTTTCCTTGTCTGTTCCATCTCCCAGGCTTTGAGTAGCACTACTTGTCTTGTGTTTCAGGACTGTGACATCCTATTCTTGCTATCTTCATAAGTACTTAAAAGCTCTGAACCAGGTTTGATCTCTAGAATTCTCAACATTTTTTTAAGAAAAATCAAGACTTTGGTAATATCACTGTGATCTGACATTAAAAAACCCCAACAACAATCAAAACAAACCCTCAAATCCCAAATTCACTCTTTTCTGTCTTTTGTGTAGTTATATTTATATTCTAATTTGAGAAGCTTATATTTTATCTGCACATTTCAAAGCAAGTCCATTTCTGCCAAAACCTTTGGTCTTTTTATTAAGTTAGCTCCAGATCTAGATCTTAAGTTCTGCTTTATGTCTGTGCTGAGTTACATGGAATTACTTATTTTCTACCAGTTTTCTTCAGGAAGCTGCAGTGAGCTGGGAACAAGTAGTGCCAAATCACTGGAATTTTCTAATACCTTCCAAAACTCAGAGTTTTTTCCAACACCTACATGTATTTAAGCTGTATTGATGACATACATATCTTCTTAGGTCCCTTACAATTTGCTTGTGCAATGAAAGAGATAGGTAGAATGGCAAAGGCTTGTTCTACCTTTTCAATTGTGTGGGCTTTGACTCTTGGTAGTTCTTCCTCTGTGGCCAAGGTAATTAGAAATCCAGAGGCTGGAAAGTGTTTTTGCAAAGGACCAAAAAACCAATCACTGGTTACTTCATGGAGGAGATGAATTATACAGATGGATCAGTAATGTTGTGGCTGTAAAGGTCTCAGTATACATTAAAACCATAGGAAGAGATAATATTTTTATTAGCCCAAATGATTAAAAGGCATGGACAAAAAGCAGGCAAGCATTCAGGCATTTGAGACCCAAAAAAAAAAATAGTTGAGACATAGGCTATGGATTATTTGAAAGATTGAAGGCATTTATCTTTTGTTTGGACTCCACTATTTCCTATTCTTACTCTGACACTAACATTATTTTTTTGAGCTTATAAATGAGGTGAAAGTTTTCTTTTTGCCTGTGAATAAAGGGCATTCATTTCTATGGGGAGGTTATTAGCTTCTCCAGTTTGACCCTACTAAGAGTCCAGTTGTCTCCACTAGAAGGTCTTTGCAAAGGCTGCTGTCTGTAATAAGCTCACACCATGAGAGAGACCAAGGTTTTCATGGAACTCAAACATAAACTGCTCTGTGACTGGATACAGTTCAAGTTACTTCCTCTGGGGCATGTTCATGCTGTTCTCTAAAACTGGGTAGCTAAGTGAACAGGCTGAGGTCCTTAAACTCCATCTAAACTAGCAAAGGAAAAGTCTTCCAAGGTGTATTTCAGGACACCAGCTACAACCCTGAAAGAACCTTTGCAGGACTTGATTTCTCTCTGCTGGCTCTAGAGGGTCTAAGAAAAACCAACTCCTGCTACATCCCACCAAACTTTAGTCTGCTGCCTATGTACAGAGGTACATATGTCCCCATTTCCTCCATCTCTGTGTCTATTAGCTAGAGAAGCTGACTCACTAACACCATATACACCTCAGTTCATGTGTCTGAGATTGACATCTGGTCAAGTCTTGACAAATAAAGCAGATGAGTTGAATCCTATCCCCATTGTTTTAAGGGTGCTGCAGGGACAGTTATGGTGTGTATTTCACTCCTTAGTAAAAAGGGAGAGTCTGTGAGTGCTTATAGCTGGCACATTACTATAGGGTAGAGATGTGGTCTGTGTGTCCCAGATAAGATATTAGCACTCTCAGACTTGCTTGATTTAATTTCAAAATTATGCCGGCTCAGCAAGCCATTATATTTGCTGGAAAACACTATTTCAACCTTTCAGCAGATATGATGAATGTTGTATTTAGTGACAAATTTTGGTTTCCAGCTTCCACAAACTGGAATGGGGAAATATTACTAGAAAACAGTTTTACAAAATCTTGAGAAGTTTGACTGCCACATTCGTGACTAAACATGTAGATTGACTGTAGCCCACCAAGAGCACAAGTCTTATCTTGCTGCAACCAGATGGTAATCACCACTGTGGCAGCTCCTATAAAACTAGTAACCAACAAGCAGCCATTTGCAGCAATAGCACCAATTGCACCAATTCTCCATACATCAGCCACTGGAGAAAAACTGTCATGTACATCCTCCTTCCACGTTAGAGGTGCATCTCCCATTAAGCTGGACTTCCTCTGAAGACAGAGCTTCATGTTCCCCATCAAGCAAGATCTAAAGTGTCAAACACTGGTCTAGTTTCTAATAAAGCATCAAATAGATTAAAGTATCACATGTGTTTGATGACACTGCTGTAGCACAAGTAATGTATCATGTCACTGCTGAGAGTGCTAATTATATCTCAACAAGATATTTCTATACTGTGCTCTTTTCCTCTCCACCTCATCTATTTCAGAATAAGGCTTTTAATGCTTCTATTCTGCCTCTATTTCCAGAAAGTATCTCAAACTTGTTGAGCTTAGCTTCAATTTAAATCATTAACAGGAATACTAATGCATGCATCTCAAAAGACATGGAGCTGATTTAATGAGTCAACAAACCATCATTATTTTTATTTAAAAACATAATTAATTCAATTCTCATAATTAATGCATGCAGCTAAAAATCTCTATTCTCCAAAATTCAGTCACCTCAGTTACCAACTGAGGAAAGTCTGACATTTGCTGGGGAAGAGTATTTGAGCCTATGATTTGTCATTATGGAGTTTCAAGAGTGAAGAGACAAGGCATGGGTACTGTTGTAAATCCTCAGCAGAAGTCCTAAGAACTTTGTCCCTGAGTAGATCATCTTAGTCACTACATTCCCTTTCTTGTGGCTGTAGGTGATCTTGCAACACAAAGTAGGTCCCTAATGTCTATATCAATATGTACCAAAACAATGTCTGAGCTTCAGTGTCGGAGTTTCTTCATGTCTCTGGAGCAATGCCATGCCACAGAGGAACAAAAGAGATGTGTTGAGCACTTGGGAATTTCCAAAATGAAAACAGAAAAATGAGGCTAGGAAGGGGACAGCACTCCACTCTTCAAAGGAAGGCAAGAAATTCCTTCTGGCAGTGAGTTTAACCAGGTGTGCGTACAATCCTTGGGCTTAGTTTGGTATAGCTGGACACTTTCAGGCAATCTGATTGTCCCATCTCCAGCTGCAATCAAGATATTAATCTTCAGAGGAAGGTGAACTAAAGACAAGAAGCCAAGTGAGGTCTCCATGGGGGAACATCTACATCCTTCTTATTAAAGTATTACATGGCTTTAATAGACACTGCAGTATGTTGCCTCATTTCCTGAGGAAATGAGGGTTATGCAGCTGTGTTGTGTTTGTTTGTTTGTCTGTCAGGCTTGTCCCTCATTTAATAATTATGGACACTTTTGGCTGATTTCAGTGCAATTCAATGGAAAGGGAAAGGTGTAAGAGCATTATGTTTTAAAATATTCAGGAAAATTAGCAATGGCATACAGGAAACTAAGTCAATGGAAGGGTCATGATGTGAGTTCAGCAGAACAGTTCAACTTGAGAGAATCCACATGGAAAGGAGCCACAGGAAGCTCAAGAAATATTCCCTAAGTCTCAGTGCTTAAGGAACAACATGGTAATGCATTTTTATCTAATCCCATTAGAACTCTAATTAAACTGACCCATTCCCAGGGATTATTTTCCACTCCCTATTTTATCTTCCAGCAACTCCACTTTTAGCTTAGTGCACACACACACAGAGAATCAGTCTTGTGACCCCTCCATCTATGTGCTGCTCCAAAGCAAACCCCTGCATTGACTTTACAGGTCACATCAAAGGTTAACCCCAACTGCAAAACCACATTTGCCTTTATCCCGAGGTTCAGTGAGCAAGCAGAAAATGAAAGAAAAATAATTTTATTGCATTTTTGGGAAATAATAGGTTTGTTTTGTTTTGTTATGTTTGCTTGTTGACATTGATACTTTTATTCTCCTTGCTGGGAAAATTGGTTCTAGATGGCAATAAATAGCATGATCAAAATTTCCCAGATCAAGACAACTAGAGTTCTGGAGCCAGGGAACTACAGGCCAGTCAGTCTCACCTCTGTGCCCAGTAAGATCATGGAGCAGATCCTCCTGCAGGCACTACTGAAACAGGAGAATCGTGAAGAGGTGATTGGGTACAATCAGCATGGCTTCACCAAGGACAAATCCTGCCTGACAAACCTGGTGACCTTCTATGAACGGGTCACCACATTAATGGATGAGGGGTGAGCAATTGATGTCATTTACCTGAACCTAAACAAAGCTTTTGACACCTTCTCGCACCACATTCTGGTCTCCAGGCTGATGGAACATGGGTTTGATGTGTGAACCACTAGATGGATTAAGAACTGGCTCGATGGCCACACTCAAAGAGTGGCTGTCAATGGGTCCATGTCCAAGTACAGGCCAGTGACAAGCAGAGTCCCTCAGGGATCAGTCCTGGGAACAGTCTTGCTCAACATCTTTGTCAGTGGCATGGACAGAGGCACTGAGTGCATCTTCAGCAAGTTTGCTGACGACACCAAGCTGTGTAGTGCAGCAAACACGCTGGAGGGTAGGGATGCCATGCAGAGGGGCCTGGACAGGCTGGAGAGG
>VZRI01013423.1:90479-139556 GCA_013397515.1 Upupa epops
ACCTGGACTGGGCATCCTGCCTTGGCAGGGGGATTGAACTAGATGATCTTTCAAGGTCCGTTCCAATCCCTAATGATTCTGTGATTCTATGATTCTAAAACATGGCATTTGTGTCACTGTAGGCATTCCAAATGACTCTTCTGGAACTCCTTTACTCCTTTAGAGCTCTTCAGATTGTCCTGCTTGTCTCCCAGCACCAAGGCGGTGACTCTTTGCTGTGAAATAGCTGCATGCCTTAACAAGGGCTATCTGAGGCTCTGAATCACCAAAATGTGTTTTTGCCCTATGGACAACTTTTCAATGACTTTAAAAAACAGGGAAAGTTCTAACTGGGCAAACATTCATCAGCTTTGTTTATTGTAGAGAAATGACGGCTGACAAGTCTCTATAGAAATACTTCAGTTTTCAGAATGTGTGTGCACATACACACATGCCTGCGCATCTACTCACCTTGGCACTTGACTGAGAAAGTGTTAGACCCTCATTTAGCCTCTTGGCAACTGAGCCTGTATTTTTGCAAGTGAGTAGCTAATCCTGCTGACTGCATTTCATGCAGAGGTGAGCGCGCATTGAGAACAGAGCAGAGATGGCTCTGGGCTTTTCCTGGTACAAAAAGCCAGGTTCATCTTACCTCCCTGGCAAAGCAGAAAAACAGAGGATCTATATAAAGGCCTGAGGTGGGTGAATATCAAAACCATGCTGTAATGCAAAAAATAACTCTGTCGGCAGTCTGTCCCTCTGCCAACAACAGGGCTTAGAAGTACCATTCATCCTGTATTGGTCTGACATGTCACACTGTATCTTCTGACTGTCTCATTGAGAAGGTCTTCATTTTATGCTTTTGCATCAGGAAAAGAGAGAATGAACAGGGGAAAACCCCATAGTGCAGCTTAACCTTACAATGGAAATGTCCTCATCCTTTCTTAACCAGGCAAGTGGGGCAGTGGAGCAGGACAGCTGTCTTTCTGTGCTTGCAAGATACATTTCAACCTCTGCACGGCTGGAGTTATTCAGTAGCTTGTGAAGGAACTCTGTACCGTTGCCAAGGCTCTTCAGCTGCCAAATCTGCCTTTATTAGCAGCAGCATTTCTCACCCTCCATAGCTGAATACAGAACAAGTCTGACAGTATTTTTCATTCAACATTCCCAAACATGCTAAGAAAATCACAGTTTGTGGATATGTGTTTTATAAGTCTCTTTTTCTTCCTGTGTATGCATATGCACACACACATGCACACTGATAATGGCTTGGAATCAGAGCTCCAGTAGACATTGAACATCTCTTTCTCATTAGGATCAGTTATAGGCTCAGCTACACTTAAACCTCTTATTCATCATCTGTGAGCTCTCCCATGAGCAGGTCTTTGTCTGGGCCATGCTGCTCTTTGTAGGTGGCATTCTTATCCATACAGAATGCTGGAACTTCCTTTCAGTCTCACTTAAGTCCTATTTGAAGGACCTAAGTAGTTCTCAGGTGTTGTCTGTGTCACTTCTGGAGTGAGATGAACTTAAACCTGTACAAATACCAGCCCTGTAGAAGAAAGTTAAGGTAGCTGTGTGTAAGTAAACTCAATCTTTCTTCACTTTCCTCTGTTGCCCATTCACGATTTATTCTGGGTCATCTGCTGATGTTCAGATTTTAAAGTATCTCTTCAATCAAGAATATAATGAGCTTACTTAGAGGCCATCCATGAAACCAAATGACAGGAACTCCATAATTCAGCTAAGGATAGATCTTGGCTTCATCTGGCACCTGAAACCAGATTTCAATCAGGCTCAATATAATGAGGCACGTGAAGGCATGAAAATCACTTCTGAATAACACCGACTTCACAGACAAGTCACAGGCAGCACACATCTTGTCCCAGTTCTCTAAGCAATATGCGCATTCGAATTTTCAGGAATGATGCTGTAGATCAAAATGTATTTAGCGTAGTCATTCCCTTTACTAAGGCATCCGTGGCATACATATGTATTGTTAGGCTCTAAACTTGCTTATAAAGGTTTTCCTGATAAACTCTGGCCATGCTAACAGTTTACTCCAAAACTGTTTCTCCCGGGGTGTGTCCTCTGTATATGCAAACAGCCATTGCCCTATTAAGCCAATGGGACCATGACTCTTGCCAAGCTGCATTGTATGAAGCTTTCACTCATATGAAACCATAGGAGAAAGAATATCGTGAACACCATGGAACCTGAAGAGTGCTTGCAGCTTTCTTCGGGTACAATAAATTTACACTTGCTAGCCATGGTGGAGTCTAATTCAATGTTTCATATTAAAGAGGTATAGTTGTCAAATAAGCATACTAATACTGGCATAAAAATCTAATTACTTTCTGTTTCCTATGCTAAGTCAATATTAGTTGACAGCTATATATGTATAGGCATGTGTTTCTTGTAAGAACACATATATCTCTAAGCTATATAGGATGTATCACACATGTGTATGAGGAATATTTAATTCACCTTTGGATCATACAAAAATGCCATTTTGGATGAAGGGATGAATAAATATATGGAAAGGGCATGCCATTAGGTCATAACCATCCTCTTGTTAAAACAGAGACTAAAGTGATACATGTACCGTAGTAACATAAACCAGTAGTGTTTTATGAGAAATGGAGGGAACCTAAAGGAAACCATGTCTTTCCTTTTTTATACAACAAATTCCAATGGATGACAGTGCCGTTTCTGGAAATAGCATTCCTGTTCAGTTTGCTGGTGTACTGGGAGTAACCATTTGACAGAAGGATCACATTCAAGCATCACTGGTGGTTTTCTGTAAGTCATGTGCTAGCAGGGCCTTCAATACAAGCCAAGTTTGGCCCTGTGCCTTTCTAGATCATCCTTCTAATGCAGGGTATTATTCTGACATCAAGTATTTCTGTGCCTGCTGTGGTGGTGTCCTCTAACTGCCTTTATCCTGCTGTTCAAAATTAGTGACACAGGGAGAAAGAATAACTGCAACAAGCTGAACACTTTATAGGACAAGTTCTTCTGAGCAAATGCTGTAGAGCTGCTTTTAATGACAATTTCATTCCATTCATAGAAAGCTGAACAAGCTAGACCCCTTTCAGATACTTGCACATAGTTGCCCTTTGCTATTTAATTTTTAGAACAGCTTTTCTTTGGTCCAGGAGAGTAATTTATTGCAACTGACATCCTTTGGAATAGAGTGAAATTCCATCAGACTTCAAATGAATCTTAATTATGTTGCAAATAGGTGGCAGGACTGTTCTCAAGTTTAGCATCACATCTCTGCAACCAACTGAAAAGTGATATTGATTTAATTTTGTCCAAGTATGGATTGTTTGGAGTGTTTTTATTATTCCACTTTACAGCTATTCAAAAAAATTGAAGAGAAAATTTCATAACAGCAAACACATTTGTGCTACATATTTTCCCTGTGTGGCTCTGCAACAGCTTCAGTCTATGAAAATTACTAGACTGTAGCAATATGGTTGGAGCTGACACCAGAATCATGAGATGAACAATATTCCCTGATTGTAGAAATGTGCAGGTAACCTTGTCTCACTTATTTAAAAGTAAAAGGAAGAGCATCCTTATTTGTATCCTATTTGTATTCTACCTTAAATTCATCATTATAGCTTGTTGTAGTGCTCTGCTGCCGCTGCTAAGATGCCCTAAACTGACTCACATCTCTGATGATCACATCTTTTCTTGATTATTAGACATGAACTTTTATTCCAAGAGTGTAACTTCCATAGCGGAGAGTTTGGCATGGAACCTCAACTTTAACAGATTTTACTAGTGCAAGTAAGAAGCTATGCACAGTGAATGTGGTGGTCTCATGTGTAAGAGACTTCTCTTCCAACCTGCAGCTGTGGGTAGCTGTGGGTTCAGCTCTCACATGAGCAAGATTTTTTCCTCCCTGTAAAAAATGCAAGAAAAAGGATTGTTGAACGTGCAAAGTAGAGCAAAGATAAATTAAACTGGTGCTGTGCGAAATGTTGCCACTGCAGTGGCAACTATGACAAGCTGTGGATATAAACTGGGTCAATAAAGGCTCGCTACAACTTTTCAGATTAAAACAGTCTTTCTAAGGAAAAAGATGAGGATACACTGGTGTGGATCATTTGGAGAGGCTGCATATATTCTGTCACTGAAGGGCCTTAAGGACAGGACAAGAAAACCTCGAGGGTTTTACCTGCTTTTAACACATGCTAGACAAGCAGATATGGACTATCTGGCTTCTTGAGACCCTCCCCTATCTTGTGGTTCAACATTAAGAGACTTCTCTAACCTATTTTGAAAATGTTATGCATACACCAATGGATTAAGTTTGCATTGCTGCATGAGTTTGGTAAAGTCACAGTGACACAGTCCTTAACACCAGCCCTGGACAGAGTATTACTAGTTACAGGTGTACATTTTTTCTGATACAGTCAGCTCTAAGTGTCAGTATCTACAGGACAACAGAGCAAGATTAGCAGAATGGGTTGTTCATTTTTATTAGAACATAAGGTAGCACTGGAAAAATTGAGCAAGTGTTTGGGTGCATAAGCCCTTCCTCAAGTCTGAAATAAAAGCAGCAGACTTCAAAGCTAAACGGAAATGAGCAACACTTGCTCTACTGAATAATGCAGAGAATCACAGAATCATGGAGTGGTTTGGGTTGGAAGGAACACTAAAGATCACCTAGTTCCAACCCCCTTCCTTGATCAGTGACACCTCCTACCAGACCAGGTTCAAAGCGCCACCCAAATTGGCCTTGAATACCTCCAGTGATGGAGCATCTGTAACTAGCTTGTCCTACCTTTTTCAGTGTCTCACCACCGCAGAGTGAAGAAGACCATTTGTGAAAGAAAAGACAGCAGGCACCTGTAGAGAAAACAGGTAAAAGGAAGGACATTGAGGAACAGAGATGCTAAGATATCTGTCTCCTAGGAGCCAGGTGATTACTGGTATCTATTGGAGCTGTGAAATTTAGCCGAGAGGTGCATGTTTGTCAGACATTTTTGTAGATTCCATTTGCTGCTCACGCAAAGTTTCAATGCTGATATTGAAGTTCCCAAAGAGAGGCTCACAGAAGGCTGGAAATGGTTTCTTAGCTCTGAAGTTCTTTCTTCTTTCATATCCAGATCCAGTGACTGTCACTCAAGTCGGGATCCAGAGAGTCCTAAGATACTGTTGAAAACCCCAATCAAGTAATCATGTCTAGTAGTAATAATCAGTAGAGCAACTCCATTTCCCAAGTAACAGCACATCAGCTGAGGCACAGCAGACAGCCATGACATTGCTGTTAACCCGCAGTGAAGGGGAGATAAAACACATCAGCTTAAGTCTCAGCAGGAGTCCTAAACCAGTGTATTTAAGCTGTCATCTGCAGCAGCCTTAGAAAGAACACATGATCCATTACCACAGCTCTGTTGGTGCCTAGTGACAGAATTGCATATCTAAACTTTGAAAAGCATTTCAAACCCATTATATGTGGAAGACATCTTTGTGGTCTTTAGCAGCTCTTTTCCAGGTGGGAGGACTGAGCAGAAGGAACAGCTCACATACCATAGGAAAGACTGGTCATAAATTTGCAGGATTGCTCGAGTTAATTAAACTTCACTTGTTTTGACCCCAGAGAAAGGAAGAACCTTGATAGTGAGAGGTTCTCACATCTAAAGGAATAGATGAGACTCTCATGAAGTGGGAGAAGCCAGAGAATGAGAGAAACTAAGACTAGGGCTTCACAAGTAACCTAGTCTTTTGGGACAATTTGCTTTCAGGCCAGGATTCTTTTCATTATTTTTCCAAGCTGAAATGCCACAGATGTTGGAAAAGACAATTTCATCCCTATCCATGTGAGTATCCAATCCGAGTGTCTAGTTCTGAAATTGTTCTATTCTGCTTATAGTGCCAGTGTCTTGTCCTTGCTCTCCATTGCAGACCTGCTAACCTCAGTTACCTGGAGTGTTCTGCCTAATTTAGAGATTCCTGGCACAGCCACCCAAGAGCTGAGATTTGACAGTTGTTCTGTATGGACTGAATTCAGTGTATTGTATAAAATAACCACTTCCTGTCTGCAGATCAGAGGCCCTTTGGGTCACCAACTAGCATGAACAAGCTGGCCTCCACCTTTGGGAGAATGGCTTCAAAAAGATAGGTGGACAAGCATCCCATTTTCCAAAATATATCACTACAGGTTACATGATGTTGATTATTTTGAGGAGTTTTCCAAGACAAATTAATCAAAAACTTTCACACATGCCATTTCACGGCTCTGCCTTATACTCAGGCCTCTGGGAGCCCGTGACTGCTGGACTCACTCATTTGTGACTATAACTGCTGTCAGCTTGTTGCTTCAGTGAGCAGGGCAGCTTGCCAGCTCCTCCTGTGACAAACTGATTTTAGAGCTATTAGATTCTCATTCCTGCTGCAATGCGTTAAGCATTGTTGAAATACGTACAATGGCACTAATTATGGATTTACTGTTCCCCTCAGGCTTTGGCCGGCTGGAGAAACTCAGCATCTCCCCTGTAGGTAGGTAGGTGAACATTTTGTGCAGGAATGATCCATTTCAGATTTGATCCTTTGAGAATAAGAATGGCCAAAGCACCAATTTGAGGTACAGGCAGTGAAGAGGGGTGGGTAGCACTGAACATAAAGATACGAGGAGGCAAAGCATGGTATGTCAGGATAGCACCTATTCTGAACCATTTATCACCTCCTGGACTTAAACATGCTCAGCCAACTGAGGATGTATTATAGCAGATATCTCCATAATTCCTCATATATTCTCCCCTGTGCAACCAGACATGGCAAGTATTTGCCTCATTGTAATGACAGAGCAGAGGTACATGGCTATGGCAAACCCAAAGTGGGGAGTGGTTCTTTTCATGATCACCTCACATTTATGAATATCAAAAATGGCAAAAAAGCCATTACTGGTGTCATCCTCTACTACTCCCTTTATAGTCAACATTTCAAGAAAAATGTTTTCTTTTCCTTTTGCTGGTGACAAGTTGACATGTGGTGTAGGACTAAACCCACAGTCCCTTGGTATTCACAGAGTTTTAATTTAAAAATGAGATACCTAAGTCCCTCATGGAGCCCTTCAACACTGGTCAATCAGCAGCTTGGCATCTGCCATAGTGAAACTTGGTTCTACATGCCTGAGCAATGAAGTACCTGTCATCTGCAAGTAGATGATGGATCAAAGGACATTTGTTTCAGAAAAGCAATTTTAGTATGTGCTTAATGTCCAGTTAAGTGGAGCTAAGAACAAGCTTAAAGACTTTTCTGAATAAGGACTTAGAAGATTCCTTGAATCTTTCTATAGGGCAGCTTTATACTGGGTTCAGTGAGATTTGACTGGAAATCAGAAACCCTTGTCCTTAATTTTTTGTGGGTTGTGTATTTGTTCAAACTTGCCAATGTAGAGGGGAAGAACAGCATTTAAGAATGAAGAAACTGAATGAAACTAGATACCAATTGAAAACAGAGACTTCACTACGGAGAAGATGGTAATTTAATTTTTCCTTCAGATGTTATTAAATTCAGGAAAGCAATAAAAGTAATAAACCCAACCAATTTCATAAGGTGGTTGAAATAAGTGTATATCACCAATGGAGATATTAGGTTGTGTGAGTGTCATCACCAAGCTCTTTAACTGCTTTTCACTAGTAAAGGGCTGTTTTGTTCTGAGTGTGTAGCCCCAGCTCCATTTAATCTTCAGTGGACACATGCCCTCCATCTGTGTGTCTGGGATATTTCCTACTGATTGTTTCAAAGTGGAACATTTACCACATGCACTCTTCTGAGCTGTCAGGAAAAGTCCTATAATTTATTGATCTGACCTGATCAATGTAAATGGGTTCAGCTCCCACAAAAGAAATTTTAATAAAAACTAGGCATAGTACAAGAGAAAATGTGTGTTGAAGAAATAAGGTGATGAACACTCTTAGCCCACTCCAGCTATCTGGACCACTTGCAAGGATACAAATATCTTCCAACATTGAGATTTGTCTGGATACACGGTGACTTAAAAGTGAACTAACACCACTTTCTGCAGTGAAAACACACAGGACAAGAGCTTCACCCTCATTAGAGAGTTTGCTGCAGGGCTTAAGGTCTCTGTATAGTGGCCCTTTGTATGTGGAGTGAAGTCTTTCTTTACATCATTTCTCGTAACACCTCCTTGGGAAAAGGCAGTGTTATGATTGAGGAGCAAGAATTTTCTAAAACTATTTTCAAACCAAGATATAGGCATGCATTACATATTTTTGATATGTTTTTATATGATATTATTATATAATATAATATGAATTGTACATAATATCTCTGTGGACATACCATAGCAATATCCATGCCTAATTATTCAGTGTTTTTCTTGGGCATATTATACCCAAAACTTCCTTGCCTGCCAGGTATGAAGCCTTAGGCAATGCTCTGTTCATGATGTAATTTTGGGAGTCATGTTTTACTGTCCCTGCAATCCAGACTGGACTTAATCTTTGTAAAGATTTTGCTAAAAAAAAGCCTAAAAAGGAAAAAATACAGAAGCAAAACTTGTTTTCAACATTTCAAAGAACTCACAGACCTGATTTAATCTGGTGCCTTTTCTGACTTTAATTTGGCAAAGTTACTCTGGGATGACCTCAAAGTCACTCAGCCTCATGTCACTCATCCAGGAAATGGATATTGCATGCACTCTGTTGGTAATAAAGAAAAGCTTGTGTTACGAAGGTCTTAAAGAAGATGCAGTTATTAGAAAAGAAAGGCAGACAACTGAGATGAGCATGCAAGAGAGTGGTCTTCAGTATTATAGGAGATATTGGAAAACTTCTTTGTGAAAGATCCTTCTCAGGATGGACCTGGCAACCTGAAAATTGACTGACCGTAGCCACAGCCCCAAGGAAAACTTACTAGCAAAATATTATCTTCCCATCCTTTGAGATGTGGGGGGTTGACTTAGTGGTCTCTTGAGGTTCCTTCGAATTATTAACAATTCTCTGTGATGTGTGATGTGTCAGGGAGACCAACTGTCTCCAGAAAAATTCCTGTCAGAGGACAGTGAGAAAACAAGGATAGCAGAATGGCATGCTGGGCGGAGCTGCTGGATAAGGGGAGATGTCAGAAAGGAGCATTCTCTGCCCCAGACTCTGATCTTCGGCAACCACCTGCTGAAGGTTATTGAGAAACAAAGCAGCAGTCACCATATTTTGCACCATGCAAAGGAAAGTATGTGAGTGGATACTGAAACTCAAAAAAAAAAAAGTGAGCAAAACCTCTGAGCTACCTTGGGGACATCTGGGGCCTGCTCTTGCATTCACTTGGCAGCACCAAGAACCCTTGAGTGTGATTGCATGCTCTGGCTTGCCCTCTGCAAGTCAGTCATTTTGGGTTTGGCAGCAGCTAGGGAAATAGATGAGATAAATGAAGGAGTTTGTTCTGGAACTTGTAGATTATGACTTTATGAGTAAAGTACCAAACTGCTTTATATATCTTACTGAGGTATCTGGTAGCATGACTAGGAGTTTGGTTACCCCACATGGACCTTCTGTAATTGAAGGCAATACAGAGAGAGGCATCTTCCAATAGCACATCCATCCTCCACACTGCTGTTTTTATCAACCACAGAAAAAGTGTTATTAGAGATGATTAGTATCTTAGTGCTGATACCTCTATGTGGATCAAAAGCAATATGAAAACAAAGAGCATTTATCAGTGTTTGAGGTATGCTCTTGAGAAATATTTGGCCCATCGAATTCTGTAGAGAGCTGCTTTCAGGAAATCATGTATAGAACAAAACAATGAGATTGTAGAATTTAATAATTTACTGGCAGACATATTTACATTTTAAGGGTTCGATTTATTTTTATTAATTATTTCTCCCTACTGACCCACAAGGAAAGGATTCTCTTTTATGTAGAAACTGGTAAAAATTTCTGCACATAAACAGTCATCGTGAATTGACAGAATTGACAGGTAGTGATTGGGAGGTACAGTGGTGTAATTATGTTAGAGATTATCTGAGCTTAAACTATTGTTATTTTTTGCTATATGAATAGTCCATGAATATGAAACTTGTGTTTACTCAGTGATCTCATGAAGGAATTATTGTTCCTTCGTTCTGGCAGCATTGCCAGTGTGCTCAGCCCTGTACGAAGACGAAGCAACAAACGGCTTTAGTCACTGGATTTAACATGAATTTCAAACACAACCCACATTTTAAACTAACAAATTTGCTTTCACAAAATAGCTGAACATTTGCTGTCAACAGACCTCCACGGTATTTGGCTGTTGAATATTCACAGAAAGTGACTGTGGTCAAGCCCAAATTCATATTTTTTAAACTAAAATGAGTGCAAAAGACTGTTTTTCCACTCTCCCCTGCCCTGCATACTCATGCACTATGTATTTAAGAGACACACTTCCTCATCCACCTAATTTTCACTGAGTTTCAGGTATGTGCTCATGTTGAGCGACTACTTATATGTGCTTTTCTTGAATGAGGGAGCAGAGCCTTGGCCCCAGATCTGGGGAGGGTGCAGTCTGGGTGGAATTCCCAGCAAATTTATGCTGCTTACAAATTCAGTGTGCAGAAGGATCTTGGCTCCCTGCACTGAAAACAAAAAGAGATGAATTTCCAAAAGACAGGTACCTCACATAGCAGAGCACCTTCTGCCTCTGAGCATGCCTGCAAAGGGAACAGATGGCAATTGATACTTAACTTTTAAGGAAACTTGGGTTAAGGGGATGACCAATGATTCCTTTATGCTCTGTGAGCCCTCAGAGCATTATACTCCCAACTCCAACTTAGTTCGCATTACAACCCTTATCTTTTTCTGTTCAGTTGAGAAAACACTAAAGATACAATGCTTAAATTGTATGCTGCAACTTCCAGAAAGGGTTTATTTTTAAAATCTTTTCTTGTTCATGGAGCTTTTCATAGAAATGTAACATTTATTTACCTCAGTTAAGTTGTGGATTCTGCCCAGGGATTTCTTTTTGGCTCTGCTAACAGTGGGTTTCTGTCTGTTTCTACAAAATCCATCTGTGTTCTGCTCAGAGAAAAACCTTCCCCGAGCAACTCCTGTGTCTGTAGACCTTCCACTTGGGATAGGCATCCATGATTTCTCATGGTCAGGTTCAGTGATTAACATGGCATCCACTTCAAATCTACTAACAAAGCTGCAGCTTCCAAATATGAAGCAGGAGACTGGACATTCATGATAACACTTGGGGAAGGTAGTTTCTTCTGCACTAGGGGTTCAAAACTCTTTCCAATACTCATTGAGTGAACACACCTATGAAACACACTTGGGGAGATACCATGAGTTTCCTGTTATGCAGGTGGTGCACAGGGAAATTAGAGTATGAGAGTCATTTAGATGCCTAAGCAAAGTATCATGGATTGACTTTCATGTAGCCCTAAATGTCTAAAGTTGATTTTGATCTAATCTATCATATTTCACATCCCTATTTTTAGGATTGCATGAATTACCACATGAAACTACACATTTCCTATTTGAGTATAATTTGCTCAGGCTAACTTGGTAGAGTTCAATTCCTTGAGACAGTGTACGCTCTAGGGGATTTTAAAATTTCTTTTTCCATTTGTCTGTAAAACAGGGAAAGAGATGGACAGGAACAATGGGACTGCAACATGGGTTGTTACAGTAGTCTTTGCTTTCCTGTTTTCACCTCCAAGGTTGCTCTGACTGTCCATGTCTGCCATGCTTGTGTGACTTGATATCACTACATGACCCAACAAAGTACTAAAGTTCAGATAAGCATCTTTGTTATTAAACCCAGTTTTGTATTTTTGGCATTTTATGTATCTGCTGCATGACACATGAAAGAGTAGGTGCTCTGCATGGAGAAAAGATATCCAGTTGGTCTTATTGAAGAATTTAATAATAGGTTTTATTTGTACTATGCTGGACACCATAAGCATTTCCAAATGACAAATACTCAACTGCTTCCACGTGCCATATGTCCTTATGTTTGGTAACAGTCAGCTCTGGTTTAGCACATGACCGTGTTCATTTTAGGGTTTGCATCGTGTCTTCTGTTGTTCAAATTAGTTCATGCAGGATGTGAAATCAATGCATATGTGCTTGTTGATTTGGATTAGCTGGTAAAGTCCAGCACTTAATGGGAGCGGCAGCAAGAACTCAGAGTAGTGGGGGTTTTTAACTACTATTAAAAAATGTGGCCAAAAAAAGTTGAACCAGTAGCCTGGTTCAAAAGCCAATGAGGGAAGATCAGTCTAGCCTGTGAATGGTATTTCCATGTGGTGAAACTGAGAGTCAAGTTGCTAGCCAATGGTCTTTCTGGAGGAGAACTTTACTTTCTTTGGTTGGAAAATACAAAAATACAAACCCTCTACTCCTGGGAGGAAGGACAAAATGCAAAGTGCCAGGGGTTAGTCCTGTTCAAAATTGGGGCCTTATGTGTAAACTGGTAGAAAGTAAATAACTCTCTAATTCATGCATGAGCAAAATGATACAGAGTCAGAATTAATTAGCAAAAGGTACTGACTGTGGAAAATATCTAAGTGGCACTTCGAATGCCTGAAAGTGAATACTTTGCTAGTCTGCTCCATGATGTCCTGCACTTCAGTGTTGAGCTGAAACACACTGAGACCCAAAGGTGTCCACAGTATTGGAACAGCTGCATCTTAACTCTTGTTCTTAGGTTTAATTGAATAAATATCACCAGGACTGAGACCTATCATAAAGGGCTTGAGAAAGCTGACAAAGTAACAAAGACGCCTCACAAAATAGGTCTTAGGCTGAATGCTGGGCTAATATTCTCTAATCCCAAAGGACTTTTCAAACAAATGTCCCTGCAGAGGTCTATTTACTCAATAACTGGCATTTAAAATAGGTGTATTACCAAGATCCATCATTCTGTGTCTCTCTTTATGTTCTGAAAATCAATATCACAAGAAGAGGAGAAGGTCTTTGTCTGTGATTATCCTTATGACTTTATAATTCCTTCTCCTCTCATTCCCTCCTGAGATGTCTGTGAATAGCTGGGAGCGAATAATGTCTTAATTGCCCATGAAAAGTATACTTAACTGCTAACATAAATATATACTTAGAATGAGGACTTCAGGCTATAGAATGTCTTATTATTTAGGGACTGTAATTATTAACTTGGTGAATAAATGAACTAGGATTTGCTTGGGTTCTCAAATTCAAGGTTGTATCAGATTGTTGATAGGAGTAAAATTCATTTTACTTTGGTTTTAGTTTATTTTTGTTTACCCCTTCCTTTTGAATCTCAATGTGCTTGTTAAATGAAAAGGAAAGATTACGAAAGCAAAATAAATGCATGTTATTATCCCAGCCACATACGGAATCTGAAGGAAAAGCAATAATTCTGTAGTGTAAGAGAAAAATAACTAGGTCACTCGGCTCTTTTTTTTACATTCCAGCCCATGTTCAGGGGTTCATCTCACACGGTTTTTGAGAGCTGAATCTTTGGATTTGAGCCTGGGTGTGTTTCTCTCTTTCTCTTTCAGCCCATCTCCTGGCAGGACTAGGTATGAAAGCCTGCTGAAAAGCACTCACTCAAGAGATCTGAGTGTATAATGCACAAACTGAGCACCTCAAAATACTCCTATTCCAAACAACAACCCCATAGAAGAGCAGGGCTCTTTTATGCTAGAAGAACTGGTGTCTGGGTGTTATGTACACTTTGAGTCTTACCTAGTTTAAAGGCTAAATGAAGCCAAGTAAGCATTTCCAGTGCATTGCAGTGATGTTAAGAATGTGATATGTCAAAGTTTTCAGCCAACTTACATGGCCAAGCCCCTGTAACATGTGGTCTGAATGCTGGAGACAGGAACATGCATGAGACTTTCAAGATAGTTCAAGTTTGTCCTGGTACCTTAGATGAAGGGACAGGCTGCCTAATGGTTGAGTTCAGTGTCAAAAAACAGCAAGGTGTCAAATGGCTGGAACCACCCATGCCTAGAGCTTCAATCTCAACTTGAGCACAAGGTTGCACACATGAAGAAGATGTGCAGATCGAGCCTGTAGCTTTTCATGTGAAAACACCATTCCCCATGGAGTCTGATGTCTCACAAGGCCATGCTGATTGAGCTGAGTACATACTGGCAGATTCATTATGTCCAAAATTGTGTTTTCTGTGCTACCACTTCCAGATGTGAAAGAGCTGTGTCTGTGGAAGCAACAGGAGATTAACTGCAAGACCACCTCAATGTGAGGAGCCAATAGCTGTATGAGCCATCTCTTTCCTTCTCCATGGGGACGCATGATTCCTTGTAACTCAAGTCTGTGTACACATCTTGGTTTCTCCCTCACAGTTTTGGGAACTCTGTGACTGCTAGTATCATGGGGGATGAAAAAATTGCAAAAATACTGCCCCTTTATGCTGTTCCAAGACGATGCTCCAAAACGTAACAGGAGGGTAAGTTCCTTTGTGTCTTATGGTTTCAAAGAATCTCCAATGAGGTTTTGATCTCTGCAATATGAATTAGAAAAGTTCCCTGTAAATAAACAGTTCTTTGAAGACAGAATCCTCTCAGTTAAATCTATACAGCTATTGTATATTGAGGAAGGGCCTGACTTCTCCTCCGGCTGGATTAAACTTCCTCTCAAAATTAAATGTTGGTGGGATAGTTTCTTGCAGATACAGACTGTCCACTGCAAGCATGTAGCAGTAAAATTAATGCAAAGGACCTGGAACGAGTACAGAAGAGAGAAACCACTGAGTCACATCACCTGCTTTTGTCTCAAGCCTGATGTATCAGTGAATGTGTTAAGGCTAATTATTTTTCTTAAAGCTTCTTTTACCTTGCTAAAAATGACAAAAAGGCAAAATAAAGAGTGGATATGCTGTTGATGTTCAAAGCTTCCTTGCTATCACACAAATTACAGAGTGGAAGTCACAGAGAGATTTGTCTACAACTTCCCATTGTAACAATCATTTCAAAAAATCACAGAGTAAAAGAAAAAAGAGTTGGGAAGGAAAAAATTCACTCATTTTTAATATTTATTTCAGTGGTAAATAAAGGAAGAGGAATAATGCATGACTAAAAAACCAATTATATAATTGCAAGCAGTAATATTATTCCCTAGAATGATATACAAAGCTGTTTAATTGAAATTATTCTTTTCCACATTTAATTTCAGACACTTAGTGTTAGAAGTGTTATAGTTCAAAGAAAATTAATTTTTTTATTTAAGACCCATTTCCCACGGAAAAAATATCCACAACATCCTTCATGCAAGTAAAGAATAAAGATGTTATCAAGTTCCTTGAAGCATCCAGTCACTTGGAAATCACTATCTTTAATGTTTGCTTGCAGACATGGAAATGGCATTGTTTCCTCTTTTTGGCACTGTAACGAGTTTATCAAGAATCTATGGAACATCAGTGTTTAAACAAACAGAATTCAGCTTGTCATGTTCTTTCTCTATAACAGGTTTAACCACTTTCTATTTCAGAGAAGAGAAAGAATTGACATATTTCAAATTACCTTTGTAATTCAGGGATTTCCCAGGGCAATAGAGGTCTGGGCATCTCCCATGTTTCAGGAGAGGTGATCTCTCGAGGAGAGGGTTGGCAGCAAGGACAAGGTTGTAGCAAGATGTCATGTATTTTTTAAACGTGCTTGTACAGCTGGGAAGAAATAAAAAATTTCCAGACCAAGTTTGAAGTGTTCAGGAAGAGAAAAGAATAAAAGACCTTTCTGAGAAGTCTCATGTCACAGGTGGAGACTGCCTCAATAATTGTGGGAAATACCTGAGCACTTACAGAGTGACTGAAATGCCTATAGGGGTGGTAGAGATGTTTCTCATTGGAAAGGGACAACTGGAAGAAAACTTCTTAGTTTTTGTCTGAAAAAAGAAAGGAGAATTTTTCATTCTGGGCTGTGCACCCCAAAGGGACTTCCCACTTTTTGGGAGAAAGTACAGGCTAGCAGAATTTAAGAATAGGCATCATTAATCTATGTCTGAAGTAATCTATCCAAAGATACCGATGTTGATGCAGTGGCGAGCAGCTAAATTAGTGCTACAAAGCTCATTTCATCCATCTGGGAGCTTTGCTGGCAGCCCCTGGTGTGCAGCAATCATTCTGCTATCACTTCAAGCAGAGAACGATACCCTCCCGCTGAGCTTCATCCTGCTTTTTCAAGCAGAGCTCAACAGATTCAGCAATGTGACTTGTCCAAGGCCACCCAGAATAAGCACGGAGCTTGGAATAGGATCCATATCTCTTTGCTCTCAAGCACAAGAGAGGAGCTTTTTTATTAAGAACAAGGCCTTCCTGCCTGAAGGTTACTGAGCGCCCTGGCACTGGCTGTAGCAAACAGTCCCAGCTTTGGCTCTATACAAGAATGGGTTGGGCACAATTTCCAAGATACCCGAGGGCTGTCTGCTGGGACAGAGAGAGAATGGCTTCCAACCCAAACAAACCAGGGAAAACATTATGCAAAATTGCTTCTCCATCCCCTTCCTTCTCACTCTTTGTATCATGTTGACAAGAGGATGTTTCTCCTGGCCATGACCTGGCTGCTGGTACAACCTACACATGTGTTTTTGAACTCCCCAGGCATAGAAGTGTTTTTACAGGATTTCATAAACTGGTATTTTTTCACATGGGTCTGAAACTCAGCCTTCTCTTACAGCTTCCATAAAGGAAGATCCCTCCCACTCCATTCAAATCAATAAATAGGTAGGTAGGTAGATAGATGATAAATGGTTTTTGTTGGACAATTTCAGATGGCTTGTTTCAAGGAAATGAGTGGGTGTTTTTCTTCTAGATTTTGAATGTTCTTGCAGCGTCTGGCTGTGGAGGAAGGCCTTTTATAACACCCACCTACAGCCACCTGACCAGAACTTCTCCACCAGCCTTGTAGGAAACATGCCACCTCTAGATTGACAACCAAAGCATGTGGCACAGGAAAGAGAAAATTTAAATCCTAAGTTATATCCAAAAGAAAAGCCAAAGAAAATTTAATTTCAAGGTAGCACATTTTGATAATGTCAGAAATTTTCATCTCTCAGTGTATAAGTGTACAAAACTGTTCAGTTGAAATGATGCTCAGATCTCTGAAAGATCTTCAAAGCTGTTCCAAATAGCCCCAGAGGAGGTTTCATTTCCTAATGAAATCCATTTTGTAATTGTTTAACTACTGTTGTCTTTGGTTTTAAAATACAGTTATGTGGAGGAGGGTGAGGGAAAAAGAATAACTAGGTGCACAGAACCCTGAATCCTGGTCACAGTTTTGCCACTTGTTTTGTTGTATTTGGGCATATCCCTTGGCACTAGCAGTTTTCCTGTGAAAAACAACAGAAGCATCTTCTGAAGAGCTTGTTCTTAGTGCTGGCGGAAAGAACCGAGATAACCAGAAATACCTGTGTTCAGTACGGGAACAGCACAGCTCATCCCTGCAGTATGTCTGCAGGTGTGCCTGATAGATCATGGTCAGAGGTTCTGCTCGGCTTTTCTGCTGCCTTTTTCTTTTTCTTTCCTTTTTTTTTTTTGTAATCAGAGAGCATGAATGACTCTGAGAAGTACAGGGAATTGAGATGCATAGAAGATATTTGGCTTTTTATAAGAGCTGTGAACCTGCTCTCAAAAATCTTGCCCTCCTCCAGGGTTTGAAATTTGGCATCGAAAGAGCAGACCAGTGTAAATCATTAGCCACTTCTGGAAATCTCCGCCAATTCTGCAGAAAATGAGAAAACCTTCCGCTGGAAGTTAAAAGAACAATCTGTAAGTGGTTTTAGCAGCTACTGTGTGTCCCTGCTGTACTCAGTTATTTAACCTGAGACTAAGTTTCTTCCCAGGCTCCTAGCCCAACATGGCATGTTTTCTCTGCTGGAGATTCAGTTCTTGTACATCATGTAGTAAATATAAAAAAGGAGGTTTACAGCCCAGTGAATAGAGAAATCTCTTTCCAGGTCAATGCAAGAAATTATAGAGCATTGGAAAGCCCTAGTTTTATCTCCTGCCAAAGGAGGGATTAAGCTACAATGATTCCCAGGCTCAGGGTCCTTTTTTTCCCCTCTTTGCCTCTACCTTCTTTGAGCACAAATTGACAGAGACGAGTTTTCACTCCAAACAGCTGTCTGTTATTTGAATGGAGTCAGTTCCTAATCCTGCACATGACTGCCATCAGAGGCTGCTGTAGTGGAAATGTTTCTAGTATCAAAACAAAGCCTCTGGCACAAAGTTCTGTTGAGAGGTCTCTGCACATAACCTCTGCTTGCAAATGCTATCTTTTCTCAGAAGATCTGCTGGCTACCAAACCAGTCATTACCCATTTAATTAAGAAAAGATGCACTCTAGTTTGCATAATTATAAAGGAGGAAAATCAATATAAGATGCTCAAATGAAAATCAGTTGTTGGAATCATTCTATTTATTTTTTCTTTTAATGTGTTTCCCTCCCTCAGTTTTCATTTGAAAATTGGAGCTTCAATTGCAGTGGGTTGAAATAATGAATGGGATTGTTCTAAGAATTGTACATCCCAAGGATCAGTTGCTGGAAATGCTCATAACAACCATTAATACTAAAATGTCTAGAATTTTAGATAGAATAAACACTCTAGGTATTTCTCTTGTTACTTGCCAAGTCACACGTGTTTTTCAAAAACTCAAAAGGCCATGCACTGCTGATCTATGTTACATTTAATTCCAAGTGTTGTCACTTTTGCTATCTCAAATTGAGGAGAAATATCTCAGCAGGTGCAATATTGCCATGCAGTCCAGGATGGCACGGAAGAGCTGAGTTCTCTTAACACTCCTGTTGAAAATTTCCTCCCTGAATTTTGGCAAAGGGCTTGCTCTGTTTTCCTCCTGCTCTATCTGTATGACCACTCATTTGGGCAGGAACTGCTTCTCACTGCATGTTCATACAGCAGCGATGATGCTGCACCTTATCTTGGTCACAGTTATACCAAGAACTGTCACTGAGCTAAAAGCATACATGCCATTCTTTGAATAGATGCTGAAACCAGGACTGAACTGGTGAAGTTTAAGTATTCAAATCTGTGTGTTTTTGGTTAGGAGAGAGAATGAAAATTATGTCTTCACATCATGGAGCAAGGTTCAGGGAACTCATATTACTTGCACAGGAGCTCCAACTCTGGTGTAGGGACAGGCACATGCCTGGACTCCAAGTACCAGACTGTAGTTTCTGCTAGAAAGTGCAGAAAGAAGAAATGCATCTTCCACTGCTGGAAAAACTCTGGTGGACTGCTGTGTCTTCACCTTTCTTACAACAATACTCACATATAAATACAACAGTGTGAGTCCCACCTCTCTCATTGCCAGAGCTGTTATCTTAGAGGGTTTCAGGACGATCTCCATAGCCTCTCACTGTCCTATTTCAGCTGTGTTACTTGGAAAATCAAAAAATGCAGAGTAAATACAAATGGCAGGGAACAGATTCTGTGGAGAGGTATTCGGATTCTTCTTGGAGGAAGGAAAGGGGGCTATCTAGTTTTGGGGATGTTGTTTATTTTGACAAATGACTTGTCTGAATGGCAGAATTTTAAAACTTTAAAGAATTGTTTACCCTGGCTCCTTCTGAGATGGCCAGGCAAGGTGGAATGAGGTCTAATGCCAGGGGTGCTGAGATCTGGGAATATCTCAATTCTCATGGGCAAGCAAAAGTGAGTGCTAGGTTCCCCATGGGAATTTTCACAGATGGGCTTGTGTCTGTAACATCAGACCCTTTGGAGAAGACAAGAAAAAGTGAATTTCATCTGTGAGATGCTGTGAGGACAGAAGTGAGCAAGGTTTGTGTCCTCATCAGGAATGGGAGGGGTTTGGGTAGGATCAGTATCACTGAACTGGCCAGAGGCAGCCATGCTGATGACAAGCACTGCAGGGGAACAGGGACCGGTGAGGGGAAAGTAGTACATGAACTGGCAAAACGCACACAGTGGGAAGGGCTGGAGTTGATGGGCTTTGACAGTGCTAGCACAGCCCCTACAAAGGCATATTAAGCGCTTTAGATAATGAAAAGCTCAGTACTGAGGCATGTCTTTCCAATTAATTACTGCATTTGGCACAATAATCCCTCTCAAATTGACTTAATGCTCAGTTCAAGAACTGTTGGAAACTGTGGCAGGGTCGTCTTGCCTCACCAGTGGCTGCTATTGGGACCCTCTGAGTTTCCTGGCTGGCTCTCCCTGTCCACTGGAGACAGACATTAGTCAGTGCCAGTTGTACGGCAACAGTAAAGGGATGGTCCATCAAAGCAAAGTTCAACAATGTGAGGACAGACCCTCACATTGTGGGGCCAAGCCAGCAATTGCACCAACTTACCAATTTATTTGGCAAGTCCAAGGAGAAACTCCCTTTGGCAGCAGGATGCAGAAAGTAGGTGTTATGGAGTGGAATGTCCTGTACAACCTATGCAGTGGTTTTGTGCAAAGGCAATAAAACCAGAAATATTTGTTTGTCTGTTCCTGCAGGTAAGCAGAAGTTCCCCTTTTCATTGCTGAAATAACTGAGCATCTTGGAGACAGGATCATCCTGCTTTCAAACTCTGCAAGTGACTTTTAGACCAACATCACTAAGGTCTTTGTCTGGAAGCAGGGGAATTTTACTCAGATCTCTGTCCCGTGTGACCGATTTCATGGGCCCTGAGGGTGAGCAAAGGCACACACAAGTTCCCATCACCTCCTGCACCTTGGATGCTAGCCTTGCCCTGGCCTGACACTCCCTGCCTCAGCACATGGTAGCACCACTGCTCAGCCAGTGTTTTTAACCCCATTTCATGGACCTACCCCATCTGCCCACAGTTACCTCTCCTGACCTGTCAGGAGCAGCTGCTAATAGCAATACATGGGCAGAAATGAGTGCATTGCTGAGAAACGGATGTCTCAGACCAAACTCTCCACCAGATCTGGCTTTTTATAAAGCTTTCCTTTAGCTTAGGGGACTCTCCATCTTCCCAACTGAAGTGCAAATAAAATCCTCCTGCTTTTAGACCTTTTGTGTGGAGGGAGGTATTGATGTGTATCGATGGAGGCTGTCCAGTTGCCTCAGGTAGGCAACATGCTCTGAACAAGGTTATGTCTGCATTTTCTCACAGTTTGGGACAAGGTGATAGCAATGGGAGAGAGTTCTCAGACAGCAGTGGAAATCTTAGACTTTACTTGGCATGCCAGCTGAAGAAGCGGCAGATTATCTCTAACAAATGCTTTCTTAACAAACAGGAAGTTTTTCTACCTAGGTGAGCAGCAATGTTTACTGTAACAGTTTATTTTGGGGATAAATTTGGGAAGGTTTTCATTTTAATTTTTCAGATTTTTTCCTGGGATGTTTTTCCCAAAGCAGCAAAAAAGTTTGAAAGATAAATTTAAATGCAGAAGCCTTTGGGGGCATTTCCCCAGTTCCTTCACCAGACAAAATGTACTTTAATCCACAGTGTTTCCAGGTCAGAAACTGAATGGCTTTTAGTATCATTGTGAAGAGCACAAAAGTCAAAGCCTCTTTGTAAAGTGAGTAGGTAGAGAAAAACTGACCTATAGTGTTTGAAATCTTAATTTGACTCTCTTAAGTCAGTGAAGAGTCATGTCCTATTCGTCCAAGCCGTAGGCTGAAAGATTTGCTTATTTCTTTATTTCATCTCTGAGAATCTTCATTAGTTTGTAAATCTCTACAGATCATGTTCAGAATGGCTTTCACTGATACACAGCTCAGTTTGTGAAGTGTTACCCAGGTTCAATCCACCGTGAAGGTTTTTGCCTTTTCCGGGCTTCATCAGTAACGAACATGTGGAGATGGAGGGGATAACATGATGTGCTTGAAACCAATGCTTTCGTTAATGCACAGCCCACAAGCCACAAATGCTCCAGGGTACCATTGCCAAGGGTTGCTTAAATGTCTTTTCTGAAAATCAGCCCCTCTTTATCATCATCCTGGTCCCTCACAGCCCAGTAGAGGCTTAGGCTAATCTGGGAGGCACCGTGCTCCTGAGGGCACCAGGAGGGAGGAAGACGAAGGACTGTAGATTTCTGGCTGGGTCCTCAGGTGGCCATGCATGACCATGGAGTGGTGGGTCAAGTCCCCTCCTCTCTGGGCATAGAGTATGTGCACTCAGAGAGACATACGTGTGGGGCTGCTGGCAGGGATGTGCAAAAAAGCAGTTTTCTGCAGCAGAATCCTTGAGATAAGGGAGGCTCAGCTTTGCTTTTCCCCTGCTCATCAATCTGCTTCTCAGCCATGAGCCTCTTCTTTGCTTTCCCTGCTCTGAAACAAAGGGTTCGTTCAAGGAATGCCAAAGTGCAACTGGATAAAAATAAAAAAAGCCCCAACCATCGTCCTTCCCTGTGCTCCTCTTAGGGTGTCTGAAAGGGCACGCTCAGCATGCGAAAAAACCTGCTGATTTCACACTCTGACGGAGAAGGCGATTTGAAACCAACAAAAATAATTGTCACTGTGTTTAGCCAGAGTCAATAAAAGCACTAAGAGCCTGGCAGTGTCAGACCCAGGAGAAAATAAATTGCCGGTTCATGAGCACTCCCCACAATGTATCCTGAAAAGAAGTTTTCTTTCCTTTCTTCTCAGAAAAAAATTATGAGCAGGGAGAGGGAGAGAGCTGAGAATGGGGGAGAGGCAAGGTATATTTCATGTCTAATGATATTGTTTTAGTGGTGAGCAATAAACTGTGAGGACTTGAATGATGGTGTAGGGAAGAATAAATAAAAGCACAGCTCACACTGATTGCTGGTTTGATCACAGAGTAAATCTGAAGTGTCTTATTCACAGGGACAAGCAAAATAGTTGCAAAAGCAGTGGAGTGACATGAGCTATCATTTCCAAAATGCCTATGATTTTGGATGTCCAGCCTGAGATACAGTCAAGGCATCTGATTTCAGAAAAGGGAAGAGCTCAGCAGAGTCTCCAATGGGCTAACATATTTCAGCCCTGAACAATGAATGTGCCTGACACTACCCCCACAGGGTGAGCTCAGTGAAGTTAGACTTTCCAGAATCACACCTGCTTTCACTCCTTAGCTCTGCCAATCTCCCCAATAGTACTACCCCTCCTTTACAAATCTTTTCTCACCTAAAGCCACCAGCCACTTTTAAAAGCTGAAGCCAAAACCAAAGTTCTAATAGTTTTCACAGATCATGAGACCATGAGGGAAAGTTTTGTCCAAGTGGTCTTTTGTTGAATTTTTTCAAAAAATTAAGCAGAATATGGTAGACTGTAGAGATGAAAAAGACAGGAACTAAATAATACTATTTTTACCTTGTTTTCTCTGCTGGTTACTGTTACCCTCCTGCTATTCTAGCTTTGTTTGCCTTAGCTATGTTAGGTGCACAACAGGAGTGAGTTCATTTTCAACCCAAAGCGATATCCTGGATGTAGTTTGGTATCCATGCAAATCTTAGACGTGTGAGGCATTTACGGAGCAAGCTCAGAACATTTTAAGCTATTTTAAGCAAAAATTTCTCCTTCAATGAGTCCAGAGTGATGTGGTAGGCATGGAGAAAGCAGCTAGACTAGAGAGCTGAGGAGCCTTAGAGGAAAACTGGCAGCACACAGAAGCAGAGATGGAGTTGAAATGAGGCAGCTATTGGCCACTTCTATTTTGGAAATGTCCCATTGGGTCAAAAGTGCTGTCCAGTGAGCAGGGAAGGGAGATTGACTTACATGTCTTTTTGGCCCATCTGCCACAGAGACTTTGCTACCCTCCAAGAAGGAAGGAATGTTCCCATCAGACAAGCAGAGGTAGAAATATCTTCTCTTTCCCAGGTCAAGAGGGCTATGTTGCTTGCACATGGTGGCCACCATTTGCACCCTTGGGACAGAATCTGTTCAGTTTTATTCTAAAGAAGATGAATCAAAAAGCAAGTGGTTTCCCTCCTCTTCACCTCTACCATCCCATGGCTACCAACCCAAGTGGGTTTCATAGATACAAAATGAGTTTTCACAGAGAGAGGCAAAAGGCTGAACAGACAGCTGTCCAGCACTGGAAAATACTCGCTGCTACATGCAGAGCCTCACACGGTGTTTTTAATTAGATGTGACAGCTCAGGGTTCAAGCATGTGAGGAATTTCAGAGCAGATGAAAAGGGACTGGGCAGAGATCAATAGGGATAAAGAGGCAGCGATAAGGAGAAGGACCTACTTAATCTTGTTTTTATCTCTGTTTATTTATCCTCTGTCAGCAGTGCTCTTCTGATCAAACACCAGGCATGTAGAATCCAGTGCACTTACTCCTTATGACACGACAATAACAACAGAGCCTGTGCTCACATCCTCGTCCATCCTGTGCCTTGGTAAACAGGGTCTTCTGCTATCTGACACACAGCAGTTGCTGCTCATGTTTACTCTCCAGTGCTCATCTGCGCATGGAGGTGTTGAGTGCTGGCATGTTTCTTTTCCCTCTCCTTGCAGCTGATAGCAAGTGTCTCTCCTCTCCCACACCTTTACACTTGACAACTCATTTAGCAGCTGAGCTGGAGATCAGCAAGGCAAGTCCATGAGGTGTCAGAGAGTGGAGGTACTTGGGCCTTGCCTCCGGCTGCCTCAGGAAGCCAAACTTTTCTCAACTTATTTTTACTCTACATTTCATTTGATTTTTTTAAGGTACAGAAATGACATTTAGCATTTCACTTCAATAAAGGCACTCTGCAGATGAGAGGGCCAGGGTCTGGGGTACCTCATGGGGGTCAATGACGGAGCATTGGATGCAAGTCAAGACAAGGCTTGGCTCTCATTTATCAGACCTTGTTGTCAGGGTTAAGTGTAGATTTAATCTCTGATTTACACTCTTTCTGATGGCTTTCCTCTATGTCAACTCCAAATTTGGTCCCAAAATATATTTCTCTGCTCCTTGAGATTTCACCAGGCTGTTTATACAAAGCAGTGAACCTGGGCCGCCTCTTCAGTGGAAACACTTCTAGCAAAACATGGCTGGGATTGTCATGGGTCGTGGGGCCAATACTTTCATTAGTAGTCTCTTTCTACTGTGAATACACAATCACACTAAGGCCCGGGGCAGTTGCTTGATTTAGAGCACCTGAGAGTACAGCAGGAGTTTTGGAGAGCACAAATGCTGTGACTCCAGAGCTGAAACTGATCTCTAAAATACAGAAGATTTGGCAGGCCATACTTAGCCATACATTATCTGAGCTATTTCCAACCCCTAGGCTAAGAATCATAGAATCAATGAATCATAGAATCATTAGGGATCAGAAGGGACCTTGAAAGATCATCTAGTCCAATCCCCCTGCCACAGCAGGATCACATAGACCAAATTGCACAGGAACAGATCCAGGCAGGTCTTGAACATCTCCAGAGAAGGAGAGTCCACAACCCCCCAGGGCAGCCTGTTCCAATGCTCTGTTACCCTCACTGGGAAGAAGTTCCTTCTGATATTTATAGGGAACATCCTATGTTCCAGCTTGCACCCATTGCCCCTTGTTCTGTGACCAGATGACCTTGAGAATAGCCTGGCTCCATCCTCCTGACACCCACCCCTCACATATTTATAGACATTAATGAGGTCACCCCTCGGCCTCCTCTTCTCCAAGCTAAAGCGACTCAGCTCCCTCAGCTTTTCCTCATAAGGGAGGTGCTCTACTTCCTTCATCATCTTCTTTGCTCTATACTGGACACCCTCCAGCATCTCTGTGTCCTTCTTGAACTGAGGGGCTCCGAACTGGACATAATACTGCAGATACAGTCTCACTAGTGCAGAGTAGAGAGGAAGAAGAATCTCTCTCCATCTGCTAACCACCCCAGTTCTGATGCACCCCAGAATGCTGTTGGCCCTCTGGCCGCAAGAGCACATTGCTGGCTCATAGTCATCCTGCTGTCCACTAGGATCATTAGGTCCTTCCTAGGCTTGTCAAATACACCTATATCAAGCAAGGCTATTTTAACATATCATTGCATCTATTTTCAGGATGATTTGTCTGCCAAAAGTGCAATGTCTTTTCTTCCGTACAAGGCTTTTCTGTTGGAGATAGCATGAGGTAAATTCTTTCCAACATTATGCTAATTACCAGCAATTCCTACCTGTAAATTATCAGGCAATAGAAAAATGCTCTGTGAGGTCCTAGAAAGTACTAATCAGTGCATTACACGTTTAACTTCCTGCCTAGGTTAATGTAGAGGGAAGACAATGGTGGCATATTTAAGCAGTTACAGTGACACATTTAAAGAGTGGATACCGTGCTTCCATGAGTGCAGATGAATTTCTTTCTAAAATTAGGCATTTTTGAAAAATACCCAAACTGAACTGCTTTAAACAACTTTAGCACTGGCAAAAGTTATGGAGCAGATCATCTTGTGTGCCATCATGAAGTACATACAGAAGGTGGTCAGGTCCAGTGAGCATGGATTTACAAAAGGCAGGTTCTGCTTGACTAACATGATTTTCTTATGCGATGAGGTCATTGTGGATAAGAGCTGTGTATGTTTTCAAACTAGACTTTAGTAAGGCCTTTGACATTGTTTCTCACAGCATTCTCCTGCAGAAACTGGCTGCCTATGGTTTGGATAGGTGTGCACTTCACTGGATAAAATTCTTGGCTGGATGGTTTATCCCAAAGAGTTGTGGGGAGTGGAGTTAAATCTAGTTGGTGTCTTGTCACAAGTGGTGTTCCCCAGGGCTTTAATGCCTTTATCAATGACAGTGATGAATGGATTGAGCGCATCCTCAGTAACTTTGCAGACGACATCAGGTTAGGTGGATGTGTTGATCTGCTTGAAGGTAGGAAGGGTCTACAGAGAGGTTTGGACACAATGGGTGGATGGGGCAAGGTTGATAGTATAAGTTTCTATAAGACCAAGCTCTGGGTCTTGCACTTGGGTCATAAAATCAGATGTAACACTGCAGACTTGGGGAAGAGTGCCTAGAAAGCTGCCTCGTGGAAGAAGACCTGAAGATGTTGGTCAACAGCCAGATGAATATGAGCCAGTAGGGTGTTCAGTTAACCAAGAAGTCCAACAGCATGCTGGCTTGTATCAGAAACAGTGTGGCCAGCAGGAGCAGAGGAATGATCATCCTCCTCTACTCAGCACTGGTAAGACCAACAAGAAGGTCATTGAGGTGCTGCACTATGTCCAGAGAAGGGCAACAAATATGGTTAAGGATCTCCAACTGTGAGGAGCAGCTGAGGGGTTGTTTAGTCTGTAGAAATTATGGCTGAGGAAACATTTTTTACCTAAAAGGTTGTCAAGCACTAGAACAGGCTACCCAGGAAAGTACCAGGTCGCCATCCCTGCAGATATTTAAAAGACATATAGATATGGTGCTTAAAGACATGGTTTAGTGACGACATGGCAGTGCTGGGTTAACAGTTGCACCTGGTGATCTTGAAAGTCTTTTTGATCCAAAATAATTATTTGATTCTGTAAAAATCTGTTTAGATCGTTACTGTAGTCTGCAGAGGTTGCCCCAAGAGTGAGCAGGTCTGTCTTGCAACTTCTGTTGGCACCTCATTCTTTCTACTACATTTGTAACAGATTAATCAGGCCAAGGCATTTTCATAGATAATTTGTTAACCTACTCACACCTTTGAATCAAGCAGAGGCTTCACAGGTGTTCTATGTCAAGAAAGGAGCACTGTTTGCATGTTTCCTAGTGTCCAGCTGTGGACAGAGGGTGTCTGAGATGGGACAAGGGTATTTTTGCTTATCTCTCCAAAATACGTTCATAAAATCTCCTGTCAGGATCACTAGCCAACAAAGAGTGACATGTTTGAACAACATAAAGCTCCTGTAGTTGCTTTCATAGATGAAGATTGTGACCAACCTGCCTATAATTATTGTTTTGCTATCTATGATTGCCTATGATTGCCAGTATCTGCACTATTAGCACAACTGCTTGTGCTATCAGAACTCTTCTGCTAATGCTCATCATCCCCCTTCAGAAACTGAAGGCCATGCATGGGGTTCTCCCCATGTGGCTCCTCACCTAGGCCCTGCAACATGAGGTCTTACTGACTCTGGCTTCCAGACAAGCACCAACCATGTACAGTGATGATTTTGAGCAGGGTCACCACTGCTTGGTGGGAAGAAGGTTTGCCTGTAGCCTAGGTCCTGCATCAGATGCAAGCAGATTGTGAATCCTCATCCCCTTTGTGGGCAGGAGGACAAGGTGCTGCAGCAGTCTCCTGAGGTCAGCTACATATAGAGCTTCATAGGAAGAATATACGAAAAAAACAATGCCCAGGGGTTATACAGTACTGGAATTCCTTTTTTGATTGTCCAAGCAATGGGAGGGAAGACTCCCACAATTAACAATTGTTTTTCACTTACACATTCATTTTGTTGTCAGAAGGATTTGGCTTTTTTAATGACATGTTTGCACTAGCAAGAAACCCCATGTGCCCTCTTCTAATGCTTCCTTGAAACTCACCCTTACCATGACCCTCGTCATGACTTGTTCAGCTATCTGAGAGCTGTTGACCAACTGCTCCTTATCATATCAGTCACAGTTATCTTAATATAATTTTGCTCCCTGATGTCTAAATAGGCATCTCTATCTCCTGCAGGTAGACACAAGAATCAAATTTCTTAGCTACTCTCCTGACACAGATAACAATAACTACTTTTAGTATGTTTCAGGCTTGTGGGGGCTGCAATAGTGAATAGGTTAATGACTACCATGGGATCTGTATGTGCTTGGGAGGAGCAGGGAAAATGAGACTTGCTCCATCCTTCACCAAGCTACCTTCCTTTCACTCAAAAAAACCCAAAAGATTGAAGTAATTTTTTGCATTATTGTGCTCTGCTCCGAAGAGAAAGAAAAGAACCAGAGCTAGCATTGAACCTCAGCACACAGGATGAGATCTGCTGTGTCTGCCTCCATAGTCTGGCCATATTTGCATCCAAAGTCACCTGCTGGAAAAGCAGAGAGGCAAGTGGAAAAATACAAATTTGAGTTCAGGTTCAGATCAGAATTCTTGGTGTATGCAGACCCGAGAAATGCAGAAACTAGAACAAGCAAATGAGACAGAAAATAAAGAAGTCTGAAGGAAAAAAACAAATAGGAAAAAATATTTATTTACTACTTCCTGAAGAAGCCAAGGCAAAGCACTTGACTGAATATGAATTTGCCTTCTGACTCCTTTGCCTGCAGTATGCCTCTGTTCAACCCAGCTATCTCTCAATCTGCTGAAGAATTACAGCTTCTCACTATTTTTGAAGCGTAAGGTGCAGCAAGCTGTGCCTGCCAACTATTTTTGCTCTAACAGAGGATGTCAGTCTGGGCCCCTAATAGCATTTTCTCCTCTCTGGATCCTCATCCATGGCTGACACCTACAACTGTGCCAAGTGAGAGAAGCATGTGATTTTTCTTACCCACATGCACTGGCACTTCTTGTCCCAGAGGTTCCATTGCCATTTCTATTTTCTGATCTGGCATCTTCTCTGATCCCTTGGCCAGTCTGGAGCAGACAACTGCCTTTCATTACAATCAAGTGGTGGTACAATGTGTTCAGCACGGAGCAGAGCAAGGGTATACATGAACATCTCTCCTGTGGAACTGGAGCCAAACTGGGACTAAGAAGGTCTTTTATGAAGTATGTTTGCATTACTGATGACCTTTTAGGAGAAATGACTGTCCTGCCCAATTTCTTCGACTAAATTTGGCCTGCCTTGCATTGCACAGGCTTGGTGTGTGTGCAGCTGGGGTGATTGCTCTGCGTCCAGTAGCAGGAGGGCACCACAGGTAGGAGGAGCCTCAAGGTCTGCAGTTGCATGTGGTTTTTGGAGAACTAATTTCCGTATTTTCCTGACATGTTGTGCTCTTTCTACTCCTTGCCTGTGTAAATGTAATAAGATATATTTTAGTTTTTCTTTTAAAGACTACTTTACTCATTTAATGATCTCAATGAACTCAAAGTTTTATCAACTAAGGTCTGAGAATCCTACCTGCTGATTTCTCAACAAGACTGAATATGTCTGCAGCGATCACAATGCCTCCACATACAACCATGATTTCCATACTAGAAAGGGTGTGTCCGCTTGTGTGGATGACACACAGATGGTCCCATATGGGAAAGGTGACCAATTTGTGCATATACCTGGTGTCTTCATTTTGACACCCGTAAAAAGAAGCATCCTGAAGCAAGTGTACTTGTGTGTTGAAGTTTCTCCTAGATACATCAGAGCTGAAAGCAGATCTTCCATTCCTAGTCTTGCATGTGCATAATCTGAAGATCGACCCGGTTGCAAAGCACCTTATATTTAACTGGTTTGGGATTTATGAGACCTGGTTCTTCACTCATCATTGCTTTCCCACTGTGTACTGTCTTGGAGGAGATCTGCTCCTCCAAGGCAGATGCCCCCAAGACCAATTCCTGTACTTGGCAGTGTAGTGTCTGGTGCTTCTTGGATAGGGATGGTGATCCTATAACAGAAATCTTTTTATGAGGAGAAAATCCAATGTAATTTTAAGATGTGGCACACCTTACTGAGTGTAATTTGCCTGCTGTCATGTGGGCATGATGGGTCCATGAACCGTGAACCAAGACAAGAATGAGTAAGTAGTTCATTAGACATAGGTATTTCTCATGCAGATATCTAAAGGAAAGTGTGATTATTCCCACCTCATGAGTCTAGATGTGTTAGTCTCATTAAATACCTGATGATATTCACATTTACAAGTCACAAAGTAGTGATTGCAGATGCAATCAGAACTTGACAGGAATTGGAGGGCTACGGGAGAATGCTAGACACAGACTACACAGTATAAAGAATATATGAAAGTATTGATCAGACTAGATGATTTTTAAGTTTGTTGGGTTTTAATTGTTTATTGTATTTTAATGTAGCTATATAATCAGTGACATTGCCTTCTCATTTCTTATCTCTGAAACTCAAGGCAACATTTGAAAACACTGAAATGTAGGGGTAAGGGTATTCACATATGTGAAGTGAGCATAGCACTCTGATAGTAGTGATGTCCCAGTGAGCAGAATAAGCTTGAGAAAGTGATTTGATACAGAATGAATTTAAGAACTTTACAACTGAGATAAGGAAAGATCTATGCAGTGTTCAATGAATCTCAAACTTCTGGAGATCCAGATGGTCCCTTTGCTCTTTTACTGATGTGTGATCATTAGCAGAGACCTGTAGCCCATTAGTAAATCAACCTAAAGACTTTGTTATAATAGTCCTCATTACAGAACATTGATAGATTAACAGTGCTCCATTTCAGTTTATGAGCAAAGCTCTTTGCTCTCCCTGGCAGTGTGATTAATGGGAGGTTCACATACTTAACATTAGACACCAGTATTTATAGCCTTGCAAACATCAAGGAAAAAGCACAATGTCTGCTGTAACAGCATATATAGTACAAGTGTCAAATCTTATCAAGGATCCTCTCATCCATTGTATCTTCATCAAGCTGACCTGGCAGACCCTGGAGCTTCATAGTAACATTCTTTGTATGGTAATCCAGTTAGGAGCAAAATGCAGGCTGAGTGAGACATAGCTTAACACTTTCATACACTCAGTAAAACCATTACTGGGAAAGAAATCATCAGCAGGACAGCTAAAGTCATTCTTCTCCAAGGAGGAAGGATGGAGTCAAACATAGCCAAGGAAGTGATTTTTTTCCTCCTTTACAGTACAAGTACATTGTGAGCAGCAGTGTCACTACTGATGTGTGGGTGGTGCAAATTTGGGGGTGGGGTGNCCCCTACATCAGGGATGTTTCTGTAACAGGATTGATCTACCTGAGGAGCCGGACTGCTCAGTGGTTTCCATCACAACAAATTTCAATACGAGCTTAGAAACAGTTTGATCAGGTGGATTTCTTAATATGATCCTAAAACAGCAGATGTTGCCAAACTCCTGATAATGGCCCTATTCAACTGCTCAAAGGCACTTATACATGCACATAAACACAGATGCACCCAAGTATCATGGGTTTCAAGAAGACACCAACAGGCAGTCAGAAACAAACATGTTTAAGTACTTTCTTGAATCAGGGCCACTACTTGATTAAACTACTTGTGGTATTTGTGAAAATTCTGACAGACTGAGAAAGTGTCACTGACTTAACGTTGAGTGAATATTTATCTAGAGATGTGGAGGTCTACCACCCAGCTTATTCTCTTTGTCTGAACTGGTTCTAAAGACAGATCTTTCGTGTGCTGAAGGTGAGTAACTGAAAAGAGCTCAAGGGTGCTTTGGTTTCAATGTACATTTCAGGGACTTTAAGGCACACAATGAGAGGGAGGTTCAGGGACTTTAATTTCTGGACATGTTTTGCCATGTCTAAACCCAAAGAAACTATGTGCAGGATCAGGCTGTGAACCAGTAAAGTACAAACAACAGATAAGACTAAGTTTGAAAGGAAACTGATCTGCATTTAAAGGCTCAGCCGGCTTTATCTACAGGTCTGTTCACCAAATGAACAGGCTATTTCTCAAAAGAGAGGCTTTAGTAGACATCATAATATACTACCCATGTCCATCCAACAGTGGATCCCATGGAAAGCCTGCAAAAGCTGTCGTTTCACATCACGCTCGCAATTTGAGATTTCAAATGCTATCCAGCACTAGCTGGGAAGAGGGTTTGGATGCTTTCTGATTTGGAAACATTTATTTTTCATGATAAAGAGCTCTCAAATTCAGCTGTGAGTTGTAGTTAAATCATTGCCTCTAAATGTCTAGTGTCAGGGGCAGCTTTCCTGAACTGCACAGAGATGGGAGCTTACAAAATGTCTCCATTTGATGTAAGGGGGAGGGCTTGCAGAGGAGTTCACTTTAACCCAAAGATTTATTGGGGGAGAGGGCAGGCTTGTGCCATACTTGAAAGGGAGCATACTTCTGCTAGATAAATTCATTTTCATGTTTATTTATCTAGAGTAGAAAAACGGTCCTGCCTAGTAGAGCATATGCTGAGCATAATGAAAGACAAACGTCAGCTTTTGAAGGAAAACACCCATTCATCAAAGGACACGGAAGAGCAAACAACTTGTTCATTAAAACACAATTGAAAGGTGGCTTCTCTCCACTTCACCTGCTTTCCCAAGTTGGGGGTTGCATGGGAAACTGCTGCACTCCTCACACTCCCTTGGAGCCGATGAACAGCTTTTCCCATCTCACACATAGGCAAGAAAGTCTCCATATCCTGTGTTTACAGTCCCTCACCAGCTTTTTCTTCAGTTTTGGAGAAGTCTGTGTCTACACTCTTCCCATGTCCCTTTTATGAAGCATTACACAGATATATGGACATAAATACGTAAAAGAATAAGGGCAACAGATAGCCCATGTGATAGGATTGCAAATTAATACATCAACTTTTGGGCTCTGGCTGATTTATGTTGTTTTGCACTGTTCATTCACTGTGATTTTTCTGTCCAGTTCTCAGTAAGGTTTGCAGTCATCTGCATCTCTGGAAGCCGCAATTAATTAAGGTCAGTAGAACTATGACGCATGACACAGAAGTGCAAGTGTTGTTATGGCTGTCCCTCAGACTGTTATCTTTTGTAGCATCACACATGAAAGCTTGAGATTAGAAAATGACTGAATCACCTTTTGCACACTTTTAATATTAAATCATAGTTCAGTTTGGTCCCTTAAAAGAGGTCAGCTGAGCCCAAAAGATCATGTTTACACTTTCCAGTTGTCAGCAATGACTTGCTGCTTAAACAAAAAGAAGGGAGACTTTGAGACTCCTCCTTAAATGTAGATTAGATATAAAAAGAAATGAGTGAAACAGAGGAATTCTGCCTTGCTCTTGAGTTCTGCAAACTGGATCTGAGAAGGAACAATATAGCTTCAATCTGGGAACACCTTGTAAAACCAAAGTCTAGAAAAATGTGCGTAGGTAAAATTACTCACCATCCTGATCTCAAAACATCAGTGTTGACGTTTCTTTGGATGTAACTGGAAACTTATTAACGATGATCCACTTTAGCTGGAGATTTTCTTAACCTATAAAGTTCAAGTGGCTGTTTCTTCTCCCCGTACCACTGACCTGGCTTTGCGGACTCTCAGAATAAATAGATACCTTGTGTGAGTGACCTTATTGACAACACTTAGCACACAGGCTTTTATTTTCAAAAAGTGAGCAAGCAGGCACACAGGTTTAACTTGTGACCTATTAATATGTCTAGCTGGAACATATCAAGGCCACAGACATCTCAAATTGTACATTCATTTGTTTGAACAGCACACTGTTTTTTTGACCATGCACAGCCCAAGCCAGAGAGTTTTGTGAGCCAGGAGGGAAGGACAGTGTGAGTTGAACTGCCTGGGGAAGAGCTGTGGCATGAGAAGGCACTCACTTCTTTTTTATTTGCCTGTAGAATCTTTTTTCTTTTCTTTTCTTTTCTTTTCTTTTCTTTTCTTTTCCTTTTCTTTCTTTTCTTGTCTTTTCTCTTCTCTTGTCTTTTCTCTTCTCTTTCTTCACCTTTCTTTTATTTTTCTTCTTGTTCCAAATCCAGGGAAGAGTAACCTGGATAAAATTTCCAGCTGCACTGGCTCAGCTGTACTGGACATTTTTTGTCAGGTAGCAGTCCCTTCCACACCTCTTCTTCCACCTCTCTTTCAGATCATCCACGGACCACCCAGGATGCATTAACAGTTGACAGTAAGAGCATTTATGGAAAGTAAAGCTACTCCATTCAACTATTTCTTCCCTGTCCCATAGCAATTATACAGATGATCCATACCAGGGAGTACACCAGTCTAAAAGAGCTGATCCAGCCTTGTCAGTTACTGGGCTCAGCTAACAGTGCTGATAATGTTCAAATACCATAGGTCATGTTTGCATGCTCCAATGTGCTGGAAGATGCCAGGGCATGCCAACTGCGAAGAAACAGAGAAATGATCAGCTGGGGATTTGAACAAGGGGTGCAATTAGAGACACAGGGTATGTATTGGGTTGCAAGACAGGCTGAAAGACTTGTAGGTTTTTCTTCAGTTGAGCAGAGATCAAAAGCTATTGTAAGATTTGAGAGCTAAAGGTTGTCTGCTTTAGTAACTCTGTTCTGTTTTTCTGGTGCCAAGCACAATTAAACTGGCAATCCTAGAGATAACCTGGCAACCGCATTATTGAGGTTTAGAGATTTATGCACATAGACACATATCTAGCTTTTAAAGCAAGCCAGGAAGTTCCACTCCTCAGAAACAAGATTAGGGATATGTCAGGCAGAGCAGATACAGTGGTGGAGACAGCCACTTAAAGGCAAATAAATGAATGAGAAATGTCCCAGGTAGCAGATAACACATTTAAAAAATTCATTCAAATGAAAAGAATGGATATCAGAGGCCCCTGTGTTTCTGGTAGTTGTCAAGAGTCCTGCACACTGAGCAAAGTACACAGTACTGAGATAGCTGAATGGTCCTTGCACTGCAGAGGAGTTGGATCCTGTTTTAGAGGGAACCCAGGTGGCTGCTTAATTCCTTGAGGGTGAAATGTGTTTGCTGAATTCTCCAGCAGTGGAATCAATACAAGAACTGCCTTTCAACCTCTACCCATAGTGACTCATGCTCACTCTCTCCTCTTGCTGCAAGTTACCATTCCCTCTGTTATGCCTCTTTAGTTCTTATCCCAGGTCAGTAGAAGTCCGAGGGAATCAAGAACTGATCACTTACACCAAATACATGGCATGATTTTTGGAGTGAAAGATCTGACTCATGTTTACCTTTCTGAACTCCTGTGTTTGAGGAGGTATTGTGAAACATTTCTCAAGCTGTGTGGAACTGAGATGAAAAGCAGACAAATTCACAAAAAAATTTGGATCACATTTCTCACTTGAGCTAAACTTCTGAGATCTGGCTGTAACAGATGAAGAAGCAAATCTCCAAGGATTCATTTAGTGTTTTGGCAAGCTAAGATCCACTCATCTTGAGAGGTGTGCTGTATGAGAGTGTTTAGCACTCTAGATAATACATGACATGTCTTCTGCTGCTTCTGCTCCATAATAGACCTACTCCTATTGAATCTGTTATCCTTGGAACATGTCTTTGATTCAGAGCAGTAGACTCCCAAAGCAGTGATTGCCTCATTGTCCAAGAATAAACTCATTACATGTGGACATGGGGTAGTTTTGAACCTGCAGGCCCAGCCAGGGCAGGAAGTCTGTTCCTATGGGATGCAGCAGATGCATCTGCCCTGGAGAAAGCAAGCACACCAGTCACAGAGGCAACTTGCAAGTGGCTTCCCTGTCCTGGAGGCCAGGAAAAGTGAGACTTGGGCTTTCCTATACCAGCTAGCAGTAGGGCCTAAAAATGCTCCCAAAACATCTGATCACGAAATATGAAAATAAACAACCAGTGCAGAGCACTGACAAGTCAAGGCAGGCTACCAAAAGGCACAGATCTGTAGTTTAATTAATTGTTCTGTCCTTCAGGAGCAACAGTTGTGGGATTTCAGCAGCTCAGGGCACAAGGACTATCATCTCTGCAGATTTTCCTTTTCTGCTGGTTTCCTCATTTTTCTTTATTTTACACAAAGTTGCACAGGTAGATTTTTTCCAACAGGAGAGGGAAGTCAGCTTGCAAATTCTGGAAAAAAAAAAGTAGCTATATATGGAGCTCTTCACAGCATTTCCTCCAGATTCCCCATTATAATCAATGAACATGTAGTGTGAGTCAGCTGCATCAGGTGTTTAGTGACCTTTCAGGTGCCATGGAGCATAAGACATCTGCCCAGGGCTGGCAGGCGCAATACGGGCCATGCAGAACTGTGCTCTGAAATTTGTCACATGGGGCAGCAAGAGCATCTGAGATGGCACCATACACCTGTGACTTGTACCTCTGATCCATGTTCTGACAGTCTTAAAGCTCACATCTGTAAATTCCACTGGACTGGGATTTCAAGATGATCGTACGTGCCATTAGAGCAACACTGCAAGTCGGTAGGAATCATCTTCAAGAAAATTAGCTCACCCAGAATAACTGGCGTAGCAGCTGCTGGGAATGGCCTACTGGACTAGACAGACACTGACAGCTACAGATGGTTCTGAGCCTTCAAAATCATGTTAATTCATTTCCATAATTTATAGTGACTTGTGCCATGCTCAAAAGAAAGGTTGGAACTGCTAGCCTTGTAAAAACTGAGGTAGGAAATCAAAGAACATTTTTTGAAAGGGTGTAGAGAGTTTGGGCGAGTAAATTGCATGGACATAAAAGGTGAGGAGCCTTGGAAGGGGATTTAACAGATGCAAACACAGGGTTATGCTGCCTGTACTTTGCTGCTTCTTTATTCCTGATGTTTTAGTTCTTGCTCTCACAAGGGAAAATTGTGCGGTAAAGGGCTGTCAAATTTTATGTTTGCACATGGGGTGGAAGAATGGTATCTGTAACAACTAATGGGAATTGGCATCTCTTTTCTGTTATGGTTATTCATATTATCAGTATTATTGTACAGAACACATGTATGTATATACACATATATATAAATGTATACACAAGATCAGGATGTGGGCCATAGAAATGCTTTCAATAGAGCCTTTAATTTTGGCACAGGTCTGTCTATTCCAAATTCCTCAGGCTGCTTTTATTAAATAAAAAAATGCTTTCTTTGTTTCTTTGGAAAAGAAGTGACTCCGGCAAACTGCCACACAGTTCACAGGACGTAAGATTTCTTTCTTAACATCTGTGTAGCACTCTGGGCTTTCTCAAACAGATTCATCACTATTTTGATGTAAAACTGAGTTATCGCGTTTGAGTTTCTTCCTCCAGTTAGAAAAGAACAGTGCCACAGCCACCTTGAAAATACAACATGAGAGCAACAAGAGTGGCATTTTTCAACTATTTCCCATGTGGCTACCTCAAGCCACTTCACAGTTCTCCAGAGTCTGCCCTTATCACTAAGAGCACTGCAGCAATGAGAAGCCTTAAGGTTTTCCTTACTTGTTCATATCACAATTAGCCAGAACATAGAGAGAAGGACACCAGCTCTGCAATAACTTTCTGACCACTGATAAGAAATTTTCTCTGTGTTTCCCATCCAGACAACCTAGAGGTTTTCTGGGTGGTAAGGAATAAACCCATTTCCTCCCACTTGCTATGCTTTGTGAGCCCAAATAAAGGTTCAGTACAAACATTTACATACACACTTGTCTGAGTTCATAAAATAAAAATATATGAAACGAAACTAGAGCCACTTAAAAAATGTGAAAAACATATATTTAATTAAAAGTGGATCAAGATGATTTATTTGTGCAGTAGTGTTGAGAGTATATGTTTGGGAATATTGAATTAAAGTTCATCTTACTGCTAGAGGTGGATCTGAGTTACCATGCTTGAATGTCAGAGTGAACTTTCACAGAATATAAGAGGAAGTCTTTAGATCTCATCACAGAGAATGCCCTTCAGTTTATGAAGCTGATTCATTTTTTTATCAAATAAGTCTGCTATGTGGAAACTCCATAGCCTTGGATCCATGCAGTCTCTTACAGGAGTTTCCAGCTGGTGGACTAATGCTTCCTCTCCCTCTTTGTCCTGTTGCACCAGAGAAGAATGGAAGAAAATGGAAAGAGAGACAATTTGTCCCTTGGAGGGAAGGCTTGAGTTTCTGTCACATCTCTCCCTGCACTTACCATTTGCTGGAAGATCTACTCAGTCAGCCATCCCCAGTCCAGGAGGTTCCTCCAGTGCCCTGATGACAACTTCCTGATGCAAATAGTGGAGGAGTCCACTAGGAGAGGAGTGCTGCTGGATCTTCTTCTTACTAACAAGGAGGGTCTGGTTAAAGCAGTGAAGGTTGAGGGCAGCCTTGGTTGCAGTGACCATGAAATGGTGCAGTTCGGGTTCTCGTATGATAGGAACAGAATACCTAGCACTAGAATACCCTGGACTTCAGGCGGGCCAGTTTTGGCCATTTCAAGCAATTGCTAGGGGAAATCCCATGGGACAGGGTACTGGCAGGTAAGGGGCCCGAGAGCTGGTTAACATTCAAGGGCCACTTATTTCAAGCCCAAGATCAGAGCATCTCAACAGATAGGAAGTCAAGAAAGGGAGCCAGAAGACCTGCATGGTTAAGCAGGATGCTGCTGGGCAAACTCAAAAGGAAGTCTATAGGTCATGGAAGCAGGGGATGGCCGCTTGGGGTGATTATAAGGCTCTAGTCAGAGGATGTAGGAACTCAATTAGGAAAGCCAAGGCCTCCTTGGAATTAAACCTTGCAAGAGAGGTCAAGTAAACAGAAAGGTGTTCTTCAAATACATTGCAGATAAAACTAACACTAGAAGCAATGCAGTTGAACTAGACAGGTGGGTGCCCTGCTCCTAGAGGATACAGAGAAGGCAGAGATACTAAATGCCTTCTTTGCCTCTGTCTATACTACTAAAGGCTGTCCTGATGAGCCCCACACCACTGAGACACCAGAAGAAGTCAGAACAATAGAAGAGTTTGTCCTGGTTGATGAGGACTGGGTTAGAGACCAATTAAGCAGTCTGAATGTGCATAAATCCGTGGGTCCTGAAGGGAGATGGTGGAAGTCATTGCTAGACCATTTTCCATTATCTTTGGTAAGTCGTGGGGAGCAGGAAAGGTGCCTGGCAACTAGAGGATAGCAAATGTCAATCCAATCTTCAAAAACATCAAGGAGGACCTGGGTAACTACAGACCAGTCAGCTTTACCTCCAACCCTGGAGAGGTGATGGAACAGCTTATTCTTGGTTCTGTCTCTAGGCAGATCAAGGGCAAGAAGGTCATTAGGGGCAGTCATCATGGCTTTACCAAGGGGAAGTCATGCTTGACCAACCTGATAGCCTTTTATGAATATGTAACCAGATGGATAACTGATAGCAAAGCAGTGAATGTAGTCTATCTTGATGTCAGTAGAGCATTTGACACAGTCTTTCACAGCATCACTGCAGCCAAACTGAGGAAGTGTGGCCTGGACAATCAGGTAGCAAGGTGGATCATGAGCTGGCTGCAGGATAGTAGCCAGAGAGACATGGTCAATGGGGCAGAGTCTAGTTGGAGACCTGGACCTAGTGGAGTCCCACAAGGGTTGGTATTCAACATATGCATTGACTACTTGAATGAGGGAATAGAGTAGCAAATTTGTTGATGACAAAAAGCTGGGAGGAGTGGCTGACACCCCAGCAGACTGTGCTGCCATTCAGCGGAACCTAGGCAGGGTGGAGAGTTGGGTGGGGAGGAATTTAACGAAATATAACAAGGGCAAGTGTAGAGTCTTGCGTCTGGGCAAGAACAACCACAGGTACCAATACAGGTTGGGAACTGACCTGTTGTAGAGCAGCATAGGAGAAAGGGCCCTGGGGGTCCTGGTGGTCAGCAGGATGACCATGAGCCAGCAATGTGCCCTTGCAGCCAAGAAGGCCAATGGCATCCTGGGGTGGATTAGAAGGGGGTTGATTAGTAGATCGAGAGAGGTTCTCCTTCCCCTCTACTTTGTACTGGTGAAAACACATCTGGAGTCTTGTGTCCAGTTCTGGGCCCCTCAGTTCCAGAAGGGCACAGAACTTGCTTGAGAGAGTCCAGCGCAGAGCTGCAAAGGTGATGAAGGGAGTTGAGCATCTCTCTTATGAGGGAAGGCTGAGGGAGTTGTGTCTCTTTAGCTTGGAGAAGAGCAGGCTGAGGGGTGACCTCATTAATGTTTATAAATATGGAAAGGGTGGGGATTAGGAGGAAGAAGCCAGGCTCTTCTCAGTGCCATCCAATGGTAGGACAAGAGGCAACATGTGTAAGCTGGAACTTAGAAGATTCCACATAAATATGAAAAGAAACTTCTTCATGGTGAGGGTGACAGAGCACTGGAAAGGTCTGCCCAGGGAGGCTGTGGATTCGCCTTCTCTGCAGATGTTTGAAACCCACCTGGACATGTTCTTGTGCAACTTGATCTAGGTGATCCTGCTGTGGTAAGGAAATTGGACTAGATGGTCTTTTGAGATCCCTTTAAATCCACAACATTCTGTGATTTGCACAGATGACCTAGAAGTTCTTCTCACCATCCTGGTTGTAACTGGTAGTAGTGTTCCTTCAAGCTGTGGAATAAGAGGAAACTCACTTCTTCTGCAACAGACAGCCCCGGTATTCACATGTTCTCATCAGACTCCTCCGGCTGAGCTAAACACATCATGCTGCAGTTAGAGTCTTGACAGCTGGGTGCATAATCCAATCAACTCTGTCTTCTCTGAACTAAAGCCATTTCCACGTCTCATTTTAACAGGTTGGGGTGTGCAACCTATTAATTTCAGACATCTTCAAATAGTGTAAGACAAGCTGCTCTTCTCATTTCCACCTTCCAAAGACTTCATTCATCAGTCACAGACATAGAGCATCAGAGCACTACTGTGAAAAATTAGATACCAGGTAATACTTGTTTTGTCTTAGTATGTGCTTGTTCAAATGTTTAAAACTCATCCTATAGTTTATTTTAACCTGTTCTGTCATTTGTTCATAACTACATCTCTGATGTTTTGTAGCAAGCTTTTAAGGACTCTAGGAAAAAACAAATGGATGCTGTTCTCAGAAGAAGGGCCAGACCCAGTTTCTGAAGGAAGATTTGTAATGCGAGGGTTCTGCTAGGGGGATTAAGTGAAGAATAAACTAAATCACATGTGAAACCACCGTTCACAGGCTATAGTTTCTTCTGAGCCTATGGCAATGTAGTGCCAAGAGCAACCTGATATCTGAAGACAATTCTGTATGTATGTTGAGGCAGGGACTTGGAGTCAGTGGTCTTTATGAGTCTTTCTAACTCAAGATATTCTATGATTCTACGACTTACAGATAATCATTGTCCAAGGGAGATTTTCATATTCTAGCAAGATGTTGCCATTTAATGGAAAATACTCCACATGAGGATGAACAGGAAATCATTCAGATCAGTGGCAAGCAGTGGGGTTTTATTCTGCAGAATAAGCTTTAGGATGACACAAGTGTACTTATGGATATGTGTCATGGGATGTGAGACTCCGGCATATAAATGTTTCCTGATTTGAATCAAAGTGTTTAAACTAGTTCCACAGGTTTCTAGTCATCTTCCTAATTACTTGGTTTCTGTGAGTCTACAATGAAGATGCTATTCTGCTTGCCATGTAAGTGACCAAAAGTTCACTGAGCAAGAGTAAAACAGCTTCCAAAGCCCAGAGAGCACTTAGCACTGGATGGGAGGCCAAGAACAAGACCCAGGTCTACATTAGGCAAAGACCTGAATGGTAGTTGCTGCACCTCACATAGGCCACGGTGTGAGGTGTAACTATGTCTCTCACACTCTAGCATACGTAAGCCTCGCTCTTTTCCCTCTGACCCCAAATTCCATTTTAATAGGAACACGCATATTCCCATTACAACTTCAACAATCTGAAGATCTGAATCTGTCCGTTAAACACTATTGAAAACCTTCAAACATTTTAAGTGTTCAGGATTTTAATGTTTCAGTTTTCTGGCTGCAAATATTTTAATTTAGACTGTACTTTTGCAAGATGTGAAATAATGTTGCTGAATTTTGATTTCTTGTGTTATCTTCCTCTATTAAATGTAGAGTGTAGTGTTTCAAAGAAAGCAGGTTTTTTGGCTTGTCTACCTACTACAGCCAGAGGGCAATGATAACTTAAAAAGAAAAAAGTTAAACAAAGCAAATTCTTCTCCATCTCCTAACCATGTAGGCAAGGTGATTAAAATTATAGCATCATTGTAATAATTGATACTATCATCAGGAAAATACAAGGTGGCATTACTACCCACAACTGCAACACAGAGAAGCTGAAGTAAGGGAGGAAAATGTGGATTGTCCCAGGATACCCAACCCTAACCCAAAAGTAACAGCTGTCTATGTCTTTTAAGGCTTGCATTAACAGTTGCCTTTCCCCAGCAAGGAGTACATTTGACCATTTGGTGCCAAGGATTCAACATCCACACTTCTCTGTGTTTGAGGAGGTTTCTCTGGAGTACTTCCAGTCAGTGCCTGAGGACTGTGCTCCCCTTGGCTGCTGGAGCACTTGAAGCTCATTCCTGACCCACAAATTGCCCAGACATGCCTAGCATTTAAGCAGAGAGCAGCTCTTGGCCAATACTATGTTAGGGTTGCTATGATATATGAAGGCCGAGGCAGCATTTCGCACTGTCTCCACTGTGATACTAGCTTTATTCTCTTCTGTTGCATTTCTGTTGCCTTTTGCTTCTTGTGTTTCTTGAAAGCCCTGCCAGTGGCCTGTAGCAAGTGCCATAATAACTGATAATTTGGAGACAGACGGAGCTTATGGGAAACCTTGACCTGTGCTAGAGGTGCCAGGGAACATCCTCCAAAACACCAGGCTCAGCAATACTCCTGTGTTGTGGCAACAGAAGACCAGGAGTTTTCCTTACAAAACCCAAAGTAGACTGATTCAGTGGGGGAAACTGTGTTTTTTGTTAGATGCTGGTGAATATTGTATCAGAAAAGATTGCAGTCTGGGCTGTGCATTTTTTTAACTCTTTTCTCAGTAACTGCAGTATCTAGACTTGCAATCTCAGCTACCTAAGCATAAATCAAAAATGCCTACCCTGTAAATAAGTAATCAATTAAAGTCAAACTAGCCCTGATGTACACAACAAAGACCACTCACCAGAGGTTTCCCTGTAAAACCTACAAGCTGCCATCACTTTAGGCTAAACAAACCTGAACCAAGAAGTGTTTTGTCCGAAGTCTGTATATTTTAGGGGAAGCTGATACTTATTTTCCATGGGAAACTAATTTTTCCAAAGGACAGTTTCAGCTTGGCAGCTGAGCAGAGTGCTGCTGTGACAAGCTGCTCTTTTAGCAACGCTGACAGGTATTTTTTTGGTGGAAATATTTATTTTTTTCAGCTAAGTCGTGAGGCCACGAACAGGTACACAGTGGAATGAAAGAGAATGCAGAGAAGCACGCAAGCAATCATAGAAATTGGAGCACAACCTTTTTCACTGACATAGCCAGAGAGGACACAGGTTGAAGACACATTTGTGTAGTTCCCAGTAGAAAGGCATTAATTATGTGGTAGACTAAGTCTGCTGACCAAATTGAGGAACCTCAGCTGGAAACTTTGTGTCAGGTAAAGTCAGAAGTTATTTTAGTTTTTTCTTACCAATGTGTGACATATAAATGGTTTTGCTTGATTCAGACTGGCATTTTTAGGCTAAAAAGTATAAACCATGTGAAAAATACCATCCAGCTCAAATTCTGACTTCAGTGAGAAAGAAAAGATTGTCAGTGAAAAGATTTCTGTTTAACCAGATTGACACTCCTGCAGTCTAAAGGAAATTCTAAAAGAATTAAGTTGCACTGCAAAATGCTGAATGGCATACTTCCTCCAATTTTAATGTCTTCTGGAACTAGTGTTTTGCAAAGTGTCTATTCTTTAAAGTCTGCAATTAGGCATCTGAGCTTGGTCAGTTACTCAAAGCAATGCCTAATAGAACTGATTTCTCAGGTGAATCAGGCCATCAATATCTCATAAGGTGTAGACTAGTATTTTGATTCCTGCTCCTCATTTTGATTCCTGTTCCCCTTGAGACCTCAGCCAGTGTCAGCTCTGGTGATGCTTTCTGGGAAACCATGTCTAGAAATGACTTTGAGACTGCACATCTCAGAGGACTTTGTTGCAGATACCATCTAAGCAAATGGATGTTGGTCACTGAGTGCTGCCCAGAATAAACAGACCAAGGGCACAAAGTGTACCCAGTCACAAAGATCAGCTTAAAAATACCAGCTCATCCCAAATCCCTTCCCATAAGCTGTCAGTGACCTGAATCATTATTCTCCTCCAAAATTCTAGCTTGTGGATGGAAACTGGCATATGCTTTCTCATTGCTTTTTTTATTGAATACAGCTGATTCATACACAAAATTCTCCATGGACACAATAAATTAATTGCATCCAGTGTTATACTCTCCTCATGCACTGCAGATTATTTTAGCACTGAAAAGAGTTCAAGCATAACCACAAATCCTCAGGAAACAGAACTCAAGAGATACCCAATGATCATGACTGTCTTGAAACTGAGATGGATTTTGAATTACTGTCTTGTAAGCAGCTTGTTTAAATAAAAGAAGAAATCTTTTAAAGAACTTTTCTCTCTAGTTTTCTAATAGCGAATTTCTGTAAATTTCTAGAAGTTATGCAAAAGCAGTTCCTTGCCAAAATAAGAAAGCTCTTGAAAGCTGACAATTCTAGCACATAAAGCATTGACCATTTCAGGAGGTAGCTGATAAGTTAGCTCATACCCCTCTGTATTGACTTCACTGTTATTTGGAAAGTCACTCACAGACATAGGAAAAGCAATGAAGTCAGTGCTTGAACATGATGCAAGACTTGCAGGATGCATTGGTTACAAGCTGGCAGTTCTCTTGGTTGTTCAGTCAATGAGGTACCTGAAAGCCATTAACTTAATCCACAAATGAATACATTTTTTGCACTCAAGAAGGCTAATGTGTCCAGCATGATCAAACTTCTGTTGATGCAGTATAACAAAAGAGGCAAGAAGCCTCCAGTACCTTTCTATTGAAACTGTCTTGCAGATAAAACCCTTCACTCTGTCCCATGACTGTGCCCATACTAATAGTCTAAATGAAACAAAATCACCCACCCTGGAAAGTTGACAAAATGGTCTTTTGCAGACTTTCACCCTATGGCACCTAAAGTTCTGCCAGGTGATGCCCAAGCAAGGCTGGTGATACAGAGTACTCCTGGAGCTATTCCCAGCAGCCTGAGGCCAGGACATTCCCAGGGTCATTTCCTGTACAGGAAAAGCTTCAGCAGATTTCTAAATGGTGTAGAAACTTCACGCTGGGACTTGCATGTTCCTGGAGCTGTAAAATGACACATTTTCTGCAGTAAAATGATGCACTTTCATTCATTTATACCAAGGAACATGAAAGGTTGTCCCAAGTCACCAAAATATATTGTTGTTGAAGTGAACCCTTGAGAGCCCTGAAACACACTGGCAAAAATATAGTGAAAAGAGTGTCCCCATCACCAAAAATATTTAATATAAGCAGGACAAGAACCAACAGGCACTTCAGGTGGACAAGAAAGAATGAGATCCTGGAAGGAAACTGCTCGGCTGTGAGCCCTGCCACATTTGGAGGCATGAGGGGGTATTTTTGAAAGCATGGAGACACATTTTCACATCTGGGCAAGAGTATCAGGATGCTGCAGATCAATCTTCACCCATTTTCCCAAGTAAAGCAAAGCATGCTGAGATGCATAAAGAGAAGATCTGCTAATGCAAAACCCAGCTCTACACCAAACGACAACTGTCAGGACACCTCTCTTGGGACTCCATGCTCGTAGTCCTCTACATTTTGTTGCAAATGCTTTATGTTTACACATTTTTTTTCCCTTTCCTGACAGCCCTGCCAACTCCTTGCTGGGTTCTTTCCTTATTTTGCTTCATCACTACGAGGATGGAGGCCAAATACTCTTAATTATGTGTAACCTCCTGATATCCAGATACAGTTCTTGCTGACATTTTTGAAACTCCGTCAGATACACTCATGAATGTCCAGCTGCATGTAAGGATCTAATATTGACTCAGAGTATTTGAGGGGACAGGACTCGGAACCACAGATTAGAAACATGTAATGAGAGCAGTTTCTTAAGTATAACTGAAACTCTCACATTTGAAGAGTAAGGTAAACTGTTCAAGAAGTGATTTCTTCAAAACCAACTTCATAATCATTGACAGCAAAGTCTGAGTTTTTCATCGTTTACTAGAAAATTGTAAACCCTTAAAGCTGTGCATTTTGCTGATATTTCTGTCTCAGGAGCCACTTCAGAGATCCTGATTCAGACAAATCCCTCTGACTTCACTGCAGTGTAGCTAGTCTCCTTCAGTTCATTTTATGGTTCATACAGAAAATCAGGAGCTTTTATACTTCCAGTAATTTAAATACATCTGATGATTTCTACCAAAATGAATCTTGCCCTTTTGCTATTCATGAGCAGGGTAAAGGACAACTGTCATGTAGCCTACATTTAAACATCAAGAGACAAAAAATTGTTTGTTACCTCATGTAACAAACTAGATATGAGGAGGAAGTTCTTCACCATGAGAGTGGTGAGAGCCTGGAATGGGTTGCCCAGGAAGGTGGCTGGGGCCCCATCCCTGAAGGTGTTTAAGGCCAGGCTGGATGAGGCTCTGGCCAGCCTGATCTAGGGTGGGGTGTCCCTGCCCATGGCAGGGGGGTTGGAACTGGATGATCCTGTGGTCCCTTCCAACCCTGACTGATTCTAGAACTTCTTTCCAGGGAGGGTGATGGGGCACTGCAGGGGGCTGGCCGGGGGTTTTGTGGAGTCTCCTTTTCTGGAGATGTTTGAAACCCGCCTGAACCTGGTCTGGGTGTCCTGCTGTGGCAGGGGGACTAGATGGTCTTTCAAGATCCCTTCCAATCCCTAATGATTCTATGATTATATGATTCATGTATCCTCTCCCTTTCTGAAGTTGTGCTCTTCACTTCCTTTCACCCACTCCTTCCTCTTTCTGTTCAAAACCAAGAGTTTAAACCAGGATCAACCTCATACATAACTTTCAAAAATATTCGTACTGGTTTTCTCCACTTCTCATTTGAATCCCTGACAACTTCAGCAAACTGCTTCTCAGGAGCTAAAAGAGTGAGATAGCTCTGGGCAAGCAGGAGCTATGAATGCAGGTAAAACATGCTGAAGAAGCATGACTAGTGATCTGTATAGAAGATGTCTCTTCTACTTCAGGGGACAACATGGATCAGACACAATAATTCAATTAATTATTGAATCATCAGGGAGAAGCAATGAAGGTCATCACACCAATGACTTGACAGAAGGCCAGAAGAATTGCCTTTGAGATCACTTGAAACCTTCTCACACTCTTTCTAAGCAGCCATTGACAAGTTCCATGGGGACACCTGGGGAAAACTAAAGGAAATGAGAGGAGCTACAACAAACAAGGGCCATCAGTGCATGGTGAGAGGGAATTACTCTCCCTGTAATCACACTGGATTGCTGGATTCTGCACTGGATGAGCTATGAGAGATGGTGGTGTACCATCTCAGCCTCTGTGGTATTGTGCTTGGCCATGGTGATGGGCTGTGCTGTGCTAACCCCGAATTGCAGAATGAGACAACCTGTTTTCACTGAAATATTATATAGGAACAGAACTACCTTCTGCTGAAATACTCACTGATTTAAAGATCATATCTTCTTCACCTGAGGTCAGATATAAAGTTGGCCTGAACACTTTGCTAAATAGACAACTTTCAGTAGTTTAAATAGTTTGCAGATTCATAATATTCATTTCATTGAAAGCTCTGCCCCTTTAGATATGTTGCGTGCTTAATTTTAAAACACACTTTGTTCTCAGCTTTTTTCCAAATCTCCATCCTACTTTTATTACAAAATAACTATTCTAGGTGTCATCTTTAACATGTAGAAGCACATACTGACTTTCTGCTGAATCTAAGCTAGGATACAGGATGCCTTCCTCTGGTTTTCATCTCCAACTCCCTTAAAGCCTAATAAATCTATGACTATTTCCTCTGGAAAACCTCAGAGGATATAGAATTACTTCACAACTCCTTGAGCCTGGAGCCCTCAGCATGGCTGATGGAGAGCCATGATCAGAATGGAGTTGCTGAAATTGGGAAGTGAAATTAAAATAGTCCCTCAGAAAGGAGCGAAGCTCAATGACAACAGCAAGTCCCATTTGGAATTACAGCATGGCAGTTTTCAGACAGCATGGTGAGGTGTGTGTTTGTCTATACGAACTGTTAAAACAGTAACAACTGTCACATGGTTCCAGTTGTAGTCCATCCTGAGCAAAATCTCTGTAACAGCACTTGTTGAAGTGACAGGCCAATGCGATTTAGTTTTGTCATTATAGAGTCAGCAGTTCCTTTTCCTGCAAAGGGATTAATTAGGTTTCAGCTTTAGTTGTATAGAGTGTAATTTTAAAGGAGCCACTTGCACTCCCCGCATTGCTGTTTTACTGTACGATCTATGTCATATTAAGGTCAATCTTTGGCATAAGTTTTATTGAGCATTACGTTGCTGCTGGCTCTGAAGTACAATTTCATATGCACTTAAAGGTTCAGGCTAAGGGAAGCAACAAGCTGCTCCAGTTCCTGCCTATGTTTACATGGATCTGTAACTGCAATACATGGTGTAGTGTGAATAGTTTCAATTTCCAGCACCAAAAGAACAAGGTTCTTACTGCTTCCCC